>OZ005659.1:28541114-28818614 GCA_963930645.1 Salticus scenicus | reverse complement strand
AGAAAATAATAAACGATGATGTTAAAAAACCTATTTTATATATGCATTTTAATATCGAATATTAATTTAATTAATTATTGAAGAAAATGTGTTTGTGACATATAGAATGCTTTTTATAGAGTAGAAACACTCAGAATAAAGATTGAGAATCTCGATTATCTATTTTCAACTAAGAATTATTGAAAATTTACAGAGACTCTGGATAAACATTTCAATAAATTTACAGAATTTTTTTTTATAGTGTAAGCCCTTTATGTGATTTTTTTGGATGCGTATATCTTACCATCTATGTACAAAATTGATGAAACTACATATGCGAAATATTTATAATAAGAAACTATCTTAGTTAAACTTTTGGGCATGTTAACCAGCAGGTGTCGCTGCTTTGTAGGATAGAAGAAAGTTTTTAGATGGCCGCAGCATACTAGTTTAAAATAAAATCACTTTGATTTGAAGTATTCAGAATAACTCAGAAATTTCTGTTTTAAGTTTTATGCTCGAATGTGAGCTTTCTTCCTTTCTTAGATTCATTGATAAAAAATTATGCAATTTTTTAATTCTTATATACTTTTAAACCAATTTTTAATGAATCGGATAAGCTTCCTATTATTGGGAATATAATGTATATATAAACTGAAAAAATTACCGAATATTCTGGCTAGTTGATGTAAGATATCTCCCAGATCACCTGCTTTAGACGACATATCTTTGGCAACGTAACTGCATACCACTGGCTGTTTCAGTTGGCAGGAAATGTCTAAGATATTCAGGCATGACTTAACTCTTTGTGCAACGACTCCTGCAATCATGGCGTCATCACCCATGTGTCTGTGGACGACACCAACTTCTCCGATTATTCCCCACTCGATGGCCAAACCTAATGTTTCATGGAAACAAACAAAAAATAAATTAATTAATAAATTAAAAAAATAAATTAAATAAATAAATAAATAAATAAGTAAAGGAATCCAAAGGTAATCATACTCTACCCTTCCATAAATGATCCACATTCGATTTTAGACATTTGTCGAGTATCTAGGAAAATACATGGCGAAATATCCTGAAATATCGTGCATGTAAAAAACATGCTAAACAAAATGTTAGGAATAACCCTGTAAAAGGAATATTTGAAATGCGTGTCACCTAAAGTATATAACTATGAGGCTTCTTCTAATTGTCTGTATTCATTTGTATGAGACTAGCAAATACATTTATAGATCTATATATATATACAGTGATGGTCAAAAGTGTGGACATTTTTTGAAAGTTTCATGTTTTTCAACTTTGTGTGCTTGTAGAATATATTAATTTTCACTTAAATACAAATGTTTATATATCAAATTGAAGGTAATTTAATGTAGAATTTAATAACAAAAACAGTATTACAATATCTGTATTTCAAAAAATGTTATGCAATTAATAGTAAGATCTATCTTAGATTTGCATTTTTTTAAAGTGATACTTACACAATCAATAATTAGTAGGATAACCCTTATTTTTTAAGACAGCTTCACAACGTCTTTTCATCGAGTAAACGAGTGTTTGTAGTTCATCTTTCGTAATCACATGGTGCCAAGAATCAATTATAGATTCAATAAGTTGTCTTTTATTGGATGGACGTTTTTTTCGTACAAGAATTTTCAAACGTCGCCACAAATTTTCAATTGGATTGAGATCAGGGCTGTTTCCTGGCCATAGTAATATATCTATGCCTTTATTTTGAAACCATGCTTTGCATACTTTTGCTGTGTGGCATGGAGCTGAATCCTGCTGAAAAATAAATGGTGCTTTGTTGGGGAAGAGATCCCTGATGGAAGGTATCAATTTTGGTTCCAGGACAGTTTCAATGTATTTTTTGGCATTCAGGATGCCATCAATCACTTGAATTCGGCCCACACCATCTGCAGACATACATGCCCAAATCATGACATTTGTTGGGTTTTTTGTAGTTGCTTCAATGCAATCAAGATGAAGTGCTTCACCTACTCTACGTCTCACGTATTTTCTACCATCACTACCAAAGAGCGATATTTTACTCTCATCGCTCCAGATTACTTGCATCCATTGATTTTCTGACCATTTAATGTATTCTTTTGCCCACTTAAATCGTTTTTCGCGATGCTTTTGATTTAAATATGTTTTGTTCCTTGGAATTCTAGCTTGTAGTCCAAATCCTGATAACCTACTTCTTATTGTTCTTGAACTTACTGCAATACCCGCTGCATTCATTTCACATCTAATGGCATCTGATGAAATTTTTCTATCTTGAAAGCATAGCCGTTTAATTTTTCTATCGGCAGTAGCACTTGTGCATTTTTTTTTTCGGCCTGATTTGGCCTTATTTTCCACTTATTTTGTTTTTTCATAACGTAAACAAAACTTTCGTACACCAGAACAAGTCACTGAACCACCAACTTGTCTTGCAATTTCAGCATAAGAGAGGCCATTTTCTCTCAATATGACAATTCGGCTTCTTTTTGTAGATGTCCAATCAGTTCTTCTTGTTGGTGACATTGTTTAAAATTAGTTTAATTAAAAAAAAAAGGACTTAAAATACTCAAAAACAGCAATACTCTATTTAATTGTACTAGTATGCATCATTCCGCAAAATATTTCCACAACAATAACTCTTTTACCATCCAAATAACCTAAACTATAGTTACAGACATTTGATTGGTCCTCAGAACAGTGTTTGTGATTGGCCAGTACGCTTTTATTACAAAACACGTCATTATTCAAAACGATTTATGTTTGTTTGTTCTACTAAAAGGAGCATAACTTTTTTTGTCATTCAGATATTTTAATTCTGTTTTTGTTATTAAATTCTACATTAAATTACCTTCAATTTGATATATAAACATTTGCATTTAAGTGAAAATTAATATATTCTACAAGCACACAAATTTGAAAAACATGAAACTTTCAAAAAATGTCCACAATTTTGGCCACCACTGTATATATATATATTAATTTGCCAAAAAATGTATCGCTTTGGTAATTAAATCTAATGCACAGCCATTTTTAGGACACATACTACGTTAGACACGACATACTGCAATCAGAATATCAAAATATAGACAGTCAGTGAAATATGAGAATTCTTATAAAATTATTTTTAACATGCGCAATTTTTAACAAAACTTAATTTTCAAAATTTATTAACCAAATGCATTGAACTACTTATATGAAACCTCCATGTAAATATTTTGAAAATTAAAAAAAAAAAAAAAATCCTATACAGCCTTTTATCAAAATTTTCATTTTGACCCAGTTACTGGTAATATAGTGTTCGTGGGTTGTAAATAAATATTGATAAAACCCATTACCAGTTTTCCTTTTGTTTTGAGAACTGAATTATCAGTTCATTCTATCAACAGTAACTTTTCGAGTTTCTACTACATCTGTTTGAGTTTTCATGCAAATAATTCAATAATAATCTAGTGCGACGTAAAACTAGGGCTGTGCCGATTAATCGATTAATCGGTTCGGTTAATCGATCAATGCTTAGTCCCGATCAATTTTTTTAATCGAGTTAATCGGATCGATTAATTCGATTAAACATTTTCAAAATCCGATTAAAATTTTCAAATTACGAATTAAAGTAAAATTGCTGTTCTGCAGACAAAATATTTTTTCGCATATTTTGCTAACAAACATTCTAAGAAACATCCATCAAATAACGAAAAAGCAAAAAAATAAAAATAAATAAAAACGAACTATAAATAAATAAATAAATAAATAAATAAAACCTCTCAGAAGAAGTTGTTGCACTTTTGTTGATAGAGAAATGGGAGAGGACAGTTATTAAAAAAAATGCCGCTCCATGCGCATGCTGGAGCAACACCATCTGTCTGTAGCCTTCTGCAGAAAGTGATGGCTAGGGTAATAGCAGGGCCCGAAATTTCAACTCAAATTACACTCGCCAAAAAAAAAAGTTTTACTCGCCATAAGATATGGTTGCCTTTTTTTTTAAACGCATTTTGGGTTTTTTATTTTTTCTAACTATTTGAAAGGCTTTTACAAATATGTATAAAATTATATATATTAAAAGTGTGTCGTATATCATCATGTTTCATAATCATCTACAATTAAAAATCATTATAATGTATTGTATTTGAGATTTGAAAAATATTAAAATATCTAATAACATAAATGGAAAGAGCCATTAAAGAAAAAATGAAGAAAAAATTCTTTGTCAAACAATATCCTGTGAAAATCTTTTTATTATGAAAGATTAAGCTTCCTTATTTATCTATTTATTTACTTAACTATTTATATTAGAAATGTCTTTTTCGTCCATTTTATTTTTGTAATCAGACGGAATGTCGATGTGTACAACTTGTTCAATGTTGTCATATGAAATAGCCATTTCGGAATAACTTTTACGATAAAATCGTTTCTTACAAATCATTACAAACGCAAATCATTGGTGTTTCAGTAAAAAACTGGAAAATATGAACAGTTTTTTTTTATCATTATTCAACAAAATAAACATAGGCAGTATCTTCAAAAGGGCTCGGGCTTATTTTCATGTGACAATATCAGATAGGCAAACTTTCGCATATCTCTTCTTTCAGAGAGTGGGCGACGGCCAAAGAGGCTCTCTGCTCGTCTATTCTCACTCTGCTTGGAAAAATAACAGTGGGAGAAACGAAACTGACGAAGAGATCAAAACTTTTATGTCGCAAATTTCCTTTCCCAGTCTGGGGCAGTCTCGAGCAGCGCACAGACAGACTCGGCTCTCCGAGAATCTAAAAAGGAGAGGTTAAATATGAGGTTATAAGATAGCAAGATTTTGCATAATGTTTTCTGTCACCGTATCGTATAAGAATTCTATCTATAACAATTATTACTCGCCACAGTAAAATTTCCACTCGCCAATGGCGAGCTGGCGAGCGGAAATTTCGAGCCCTGGTTAGTATTCTCAGAAACAAGAAGCTTTCAAAAAATGGAAATGCTAAAAAAAAAAAAAAGAAAAAAAGAAAGAAAAGAAGGAATTGAGATTTCCACTATCCCTCTGATGGGGGAAATGTCAACAGAGTTTCACAATATCTTCAAGCGTTTATTGTCTGTTCAGAATTGCTGATAACTATTGATACTAACTGATAAACTATTGAAGTAGAAACAGAAAATAACATTCTGTGTTCTAGTCCGAAGTGACAAAGAAGTACTAAAAAATAAGAATTTGTGATTTTTATGATAATGATATGGAATTTTGAGAATTCATTTAAAAATAGTGACAAGCGAGATGGACAAGGCCTGCAAATATAAAACTAAAATATGGGTAAATTCATTTAATGTTTCTTTCAATATTAATTGAAAAATTAATTTATTAAAAAAAATTGAATAAATGAAAATATTTTTATAAAATTAACACTTAAAGTCACCAATTATTATTCTGAAAATTGATTTAAATTTCAGCTATAAAACAGATATAATTGATTAAAAAAAAAAAAAAAAAAAAAAAAAAAAATTCTCAGTCAAACTTATGAATAATATATATATATATATATATATTTGTATTACTATGCAAACTTTCATTTTCCAATAAAATTTCAGATTTTTCCTTTTTGAGTTGTCAACTATATTTAATGTTCTAATTATACTGTTAAACACAATGTGATCAATCGGTGAATTTCATTGTGGCTTCGTGGTTTCATTGTTGTTCATCTGCTTTGAAATTTTGCATTTTTAAATCCATATGGTTCCTGTTCTGGTTGTGGCAGGCTAGGGGAGTGTTGCCGGCGTAAAACTAGTGTAACCCCACAGGCAAGTCACAAGTCTTGCCGCCTGCCTCCTTCTTCCTATCTTGTGTTTCTTAGGTTGTTTTTTCATTAATTTTGATAAGTTTATGGTTTTAAGTTAAGATTTGTTGTTTTACTTTATTGATTTGTTTGTTTTGCAGACTGTTAATTAATAGATCTGGTTTCTTTACATTAATGTATTTCATCCACTGATGATTTTTTTTAATCTAAATGGTCATTGGTGTTTCAGTGATCTTGTATCTGTTGCTTGGCTTCTACTATGCTTAATAGATCATCTTTATTATATATATATATATATATATATATATGTATATATGTATATATATATCTATATATATATATACACACAATATGATAGTTTTATTCATCACTGAAATAAAATTATATAAAGAAAAATGAAAACCGATTAAAAATCCGATTAATCGACCGATTAATCGATTAATGAACTACGATTAACCCAGTTAAAACTCTTAATCGATTCCCACCCCTACGTAAAACACAATTTAATTTAACTGAACTCCTTTAAAAGTTTATTCTATGTATTCACATAATCTTTCTCATCAATGAAATACAGCCAGTATTTTTTATCTATTTATTTAATTTTTTTTTTTCATTTGAAGGAATTAAAAGATAGATTTTGAATTTCTGGCAGGCAGAGAGATTACTATCAGAGACAGAGAAGTGACAAAAACAGAGGAAAAAAATTTCCTCGTTTAGAGAAAATGACCCATAAATGGTTTGCGATACGAACTATTGTTTACATAGACAATTACCTGGATGTCCGTCTGCCCGTCTTTCTTCACATACCCGTTCCATAACTGAATTAGCGTAACCGTAATTCATTTGTCCAGCATTACCTCTGCCACAACTGATGGAGGAAAAACAGACGAAATGATCCAATTCAGGACACAGACATCGCGAAAGAGTGTCTAAATTTCTTGTGGCATCGGCCTTGGGAGCACACACTTCTTTGAAAATTTCGAAGTTTGTATTTTCTAGGAAAGCATCGTTCAAAACCTAATAATAAATCATAAATGTAAAAATTATTTAAGAACTAAGGAAAAATCTTTCATATACATATATATGCAGGGTGTTCCAAAAGTCCCATAGCCCCTCCTAACTCGAAAATGAGTCGAAATTTTGAAAAATGTCGAGAAACATATTTAATGAAATCGAGCTCTTTCGGTGAAAACAGTTTGGGCCCGGGGGGGGGGGGCGCTAAGGCGGAAGCGGCCGCTAGGGAGAGCAACTTTAAAATTTAAAATGGGAAGGTACATCTTTTGATATATCCCTGGAAACGTCTCTTCAAGACAATGAATTTGATGTAAGTTGTTTCGCCTTAAGATAATTATTAAAGGACACACATGAGTTTTCAGACTTTTGAAATGTGGATTTTATACTTATGTATCCCCTTTAATAATCAATGCAGGACAAAACTATTTATACTGAATTCATTGTCTTGAAGAGACGTTTCTAGGGATGTATCAAAAGACATACTTTGCCCAAAAGTGTTTGGCCCGGGTAAGGGGGTGGTAGGTGTGCTGCTAGGGAGTGCAACTTTAAAATTTCTAATAGAATGGTATGTCTTGTGATACATCCCAGGAAACGTCTCTTCAAGACAATGAATTTGGTATAAATAGTTTTCTCCTGTAGTGATTATTAAAGTGGATACACAAGTATAAAATCCACATTTCAAAAGTCTAAAAACTTATGAATCTCCTTTAATAATCATCGTAGGGCGACACTATTTATATCAAATTCATTGACTTGAAGAGACGTTTCCAGGGATGTATCACAAGACATACCTTTGAAATTTTAAAGTTGCCCTCCACACATGTGTCGCCATTTTTCAAAATTCCGACTCATTTTCGAGTTAGAAAGGGGGGGGGGGACTTTTGGAACAACCTGTATATATATACATATATATTTTATTTTTATTTTTTTTTAGAAACGTCCTACAAGTAAAACATTTTAACCCTTTCGGCCCCACCGGGACATATATGTCCCGCAAATGTTTCCAAATCACCCAATGGGAAAAACAAGCGTAAAATTTATTGCCGCGAGTGTCCCACTGGTTTCCTGTGATTACATCTACCTTTTAGTGTAATTTTTTCTCGATAGATGGAATATTGCTATTTCTACTTTATTTTACCTAATAAACCCCTAATTTATCTTTTTTTTTTTTAAAGAAAAAACTGGCTGTGAAAGGGTTAAAAAACATACAGGATATTAAAATGTACACGGTGTATTCAAAATATTCCAGGATGATCACACAGAGGCCATATACACTGAGGATTTACTAACATATTTTATGCAGCTTCCACATAGACATTACTCAATTCACTGTAAAACTTCCATATATTGAGAAACCTGTATGTCGTCTATAAATTATTTACGTAGTACATTTTAAATATAGTCTTTTATTAATAACACATAGCACAACCTGAAATATATACTTGCAGCAGTTTTCAAGTAAGGTCTAATTTCTTTTGGTAAATGAATGATAAATGATTTTCGTACCACATTTTAAGTAAAAAAAAAAAATGCTTTTATATACATAAAAAATACATATTTATTTCATGTCATTTAGTGCAGTCTATATAGTTTAAACTATACCCAAGAGAAATTTTATCAACAGACGTAATACATTTGAATACTTTTCGATGTACCTTTACACGTTCCTTTATCACCTGTTACACTTGATCTCAAGGGAAAGTGTAGTGTAGCACCTCTATAAGCTCTGGAGATGCTCTGATAGCAGATAAACACACAGACCAATCATTAAAACCTCTTTCATTTGGTTTCAAGGGACCTCAAAACGTGTAAATGTAACAAAAACTAAACTTCGAAAGTTTGAGATTAAAACACTACTTTCTCTACCATGCATGGATAAGAGAAAGTAAATAGAAAATAAATACTTACGATAGCTGAATTAAATATGCCTCCCACAGGTCCTATCTCGGAAGATTCTTTTATAAGTTTAGCTGCTGCATCTTTAATGCTTGCATTTCTTTTAGATACTATGACATTGTAGCCTTCTTCCTGCCATCTTTTCAGACACAGATGGTGATAGGGTGTTCTGGCTCCATAACGTGTTGTCAACACCAAATTCCGAGCACCTTTCTGAAGGAGCCATTTTGCGACTTCAATGCCAAAGCCACCAAGGCCTCCTATAATTATGTATACTTTATGAGGATAAAAGTAGGTAACTGGAATGGCAGGCATACGGAGCGTCGTTGGAATTCGGAACTTTTCCTTTTCTTCATCGCGTATCTGAAATATTAGTTATATTAAAATTTAACATCTATAAAGAAGAATAAATATTTGTTTTAAAAATAACATGTAAGATATCCGTAAATGACATCGTTCTGTTTTAATATGATTTCAGAAATATCTTTTTTTTTTTTTTTAAATATTTGCTGAACTTCTAAAATAAGGTAATAAGGTTTTGAGTACAACAGGATCATCATTTTAAATAAGACATTTCGCTTTGTCATCATTGGCTGTGTTTCACTTTTAATATGTCAGGATGTCTGCGAACATCCAATTTTATCTTTTTATTTCTTTACTTCTTTCATAACGAATGTCCAAATTATATAAAATCTTTTACATATTTGAAGATCACCTCTTAACTACTGTACTGACAATTATTAAAATAATGAAGTTAAACCAAAGTCTCTCATTTTCGAAAAAAATTTAAGCCATTCGAAAATTAGATAAAACAAAAGAATACAATTTTCGAATTAATCATATTTTAATTTAGAAAACAGGAAAATATTAATCGAAGGATTAAAACTTATGGACTTTGATTAACGAACTGATCCAAACATTATACGATGAGAGGCCGTACGACAATAACCACCATCTCAAATACAATGTTTAAAAAATACTAAATGTTATGTGTGTAATTGTATTTCGTCAACAAATAAATACGTTGATTGAGATTTGATCCCCCGCTGAGTCAAATTTTTATTTTGCAGCAATAACAACGATAGCACATTGTAAAATTTGACGTGATTTAGTAAAGGGTCACATAAAACAGCGTATCACGATATGTATTATTTTCACACTGAAAGAATTTTCTGTTGAAGATTATGGCACAGTGTGCTGTAAAAGTATTGCCTACTCACTGTGCTGTACTTAGTAAAATAACTTTGCTGTAATTTGTATTCACATGTTCTGTATTTTTCCTCAGTTTTATCTGTAGAAACGTTTTCTTCAATTATTAAACATATTGTCTGCAGTGTTCAACCCATAACAGCACACATTTTGTATACACATGAGGAGTAAACATCCACGCTTTCCCCAGGAACCGAACTTACAATCTTCTGTCCTAAAAATCAACACCTTTCTAATTGGCCTAGTGAGCTTACAAGAATTGCTCGTTCTTTGTGTTACAAAAACAGATATGATTGGTTAATAAATCCTCAAGACTGATGATGATCGATTAAAATATCCTGTGATACGTCGTAGGAGGCTTCTGATAAAATTTCATTACTGATTTACTGCCAAATAAGAAGTAATCAGTCTTCAACTATTTTTACAGAATTAGCTGTAAATATTTACAGCCCTAGTGATACGTTGATCGTAAGAAAGTACTTTACTCTGAGGAAAAAAAAGATATATATATATACCGCCTTCATCTAAAACGAATAAGTGGTCATTTTCTAAATCCTTAAACAAGAAATATCGATTTCCGAGCTATGCGCATAGGACACGCCAATAACCTGAATAGACGAAATGATCGTGAATTTGTAGTCTATACATTCCTAGATAGTAATCCTTTGTATTGCGAGAAATTCTCGCTTGATTTTCTAGAATTGGGTCAAAAACCAAGGTTATGGTTGTTAAAACTCGCCTCTTGTATTCGCATTTATTTGTAGAGATTTTAAAATGAGTTTGACTCCTCAATAATATAAGCAAACTCTCTAGAATTCTAATAAAGGTTTTTAGCACTCACTTTCAAAAGGGGACTAGAATTTATAAGGATGACATGGAACTATTTTTACTAGAACATCAATTTAGATTCTAGATGTATACAGAATTTTTCTCAGTGTACTTTTAAAGAATTATTTTACAGTGTATGGTTCTTTCTATCGCAAACGTAACAAAATGAAATTTAATCTAGAACTATATATTTAAGATTGTAATATTTATTTTATAATTTATTTTCAACTCTAACCATACTGTATATTGTTTAATTTGGTATAATAGTGAATTCGTGGTGCCTGCGCTGTATGAATTTCGTATACATTTGCGTTTTACTTTTGCTTATTTTATGAAGGATTAAATTTGTGCGCTATGTATCCTGTTATAAAAATAAAATGCTTCATAGCAGTATAAAACGATCTCTTTGTACACACCCCGCTGTTTCAATCTAAGTAATCATATCTCAAGAACTTTTAGTCCGTTGAGCCGAATTAATTTATAGAATTAAATAGTCTCGCTATATTTCTAATCAGGTTAGAACAGCAAACTGTAACGATTAAAAGAATCCGCTAGTATGAAGAGTTTTATCCTCATAATAGAATGTAACTTGATAATTGAAATTTTATACTTGATAATTGAAATTTTATACTTGATAATTGAAATTTTAAGGTACTTGCCAGTGACCGGTAGTTATTTTCATCTTATCATTTTTCTCAAATTTTGCATTAGGTTTCTGAAATCCAAAATAATTTCATTGTCCAACTGTACTGAATAAACTTTCTAAAAACATTTTTTTTAGCTTCAAAGATCATAAAAAAGAAAAAAGACTTATAATCTAACATGGATTGGAAGACTAGCAAATCTTAAAATAGCAATGAAAAGTGGCCAAAAAAAAAACACAAGTTAATGTTTTTTTTTTAAGTTTTATTATAGAAATTTCATTCAACACAGCTAAGAACCTTTCCAGTTAAATTATCGTTCTGATGATAATAATAATAATAATATTAATAATAAACGCATTGAAATAGTTGATTTGTTTGGGAGCAACGGTGCCACAAACAGACAGACAAGCACACACAAAGACAGACAAACTGAAAAAGGCTTGAAACTCATAACACCCTTCTGTTTTAGTTGAGAGTTTTAAAGAAATAAGTCTAGAAATTTTACGTGATAAATTTGCTGGAAATGTGTGTGATTTTGGCGATACTAGGTAATTTTTCAACAATTATTTCTTTACTAGCATACTGTTAAATTTTAAGCGTATATTTATATTAATGTAAAAATTTGAAATTTTTGTATATGTAAAATAATTTTCCTTTTTGTCCTCTGATATGACAGAGCATAACTGACTTCTAAGTTATCAAATTCAAAAAGAACAAAAATATTAAACAGTAGAGTACCAGGCATCCATCCAGGCTTTTGGACTCGTCCTCACTGCTAGTTGTAGGAAACAGGGTTACAGTGCAGTCAATCTTTACCCAATTAACGCTCGATTTTTACACATGCATTTCCAAATTTATTTCTCTTTGTCAGTTCAAATTACTAAGCATTGGTTTACATGATTAAAAAAAAAAAAAAAGCTTCATTTTTACATCATGATATTTGCATGTTTTGAAGTCCAAACGTCTCCAAGACATAAAAATGACATCGCAATCCTTTATTTCAAAATTTATAACCACGTGTCTATTCATTTAGTATATCATTATATACTAAATACTATCGTAACTATACTAATATATACTATGATTATATACTTATCAGACTTGTGGAATCTGTCGGAAGGCAACACCCGATGCCATAAATCGAACATGCATACATATCATTATATGGTGTTAAGAAACACTGGATAACCCTTTGATTGCTGTTTATTTTAAATACAGAATTTAAATACTTATAATAACAAAGTCAGTGCTCTAACCACTGAGCCACATCAATTAAGGAAACAAAACTCTTAGATAATACAAATAAACAACAGTCAAATGATTAAACAAATTTCATAGCGATCGTATAGTGTAGTATTTTAAAGTACATTTTAGAGCAAATCACCAGCAAAACAGGTCAGTTATCAAACCTTGAACCCTTCTTAATCCCCTTTTCATTCTTTCTTTACCTTTTTTTTTTTTTTTTTTTTTTTTTTTTTAATCACTAGTTGGTGAATAGTTTAAATTAACTCTAACAAAACCCCTTAATCCAATTTAAATTGAAATTTTAAAACCCCAGGTCTACAGCTCTTTAACTACAATTTCTGAAACTAAACAATTAAAGTAAATCATCTCTCTATCTATAACCTGTATATCTTTAAATGATCCAGTATACTCGAATTTTAAATAGATACAATTGATAAGATCAAGTAAAGAACAATATAGGTTATATTTCATAGATGAAAATTACTTTCGAATAAATGAGAAATACCATATTTAAAATCATAATACAAGGCAGAAAAATTAACCTAAACAAACATGCACACTCTGGAAAATTTAATTATTAAACATGTTTCAAAACACTTCTAGAACTAGAGTTAGTGTACTAGTACAAATCACAAAATTTACAAAAAAAAAAAAAAAAATCAAATCTTCATTTAAATAGAATTTGGAATCTCTCTCTCTCTCTCTCTCTCTCTCTCTTTCTATATACAGGGTGATCCAAAAGTCAGGACCAACTTTAAAATTGAATAATTCGAAAACGAATCAAGATACAAAGATACGGTTTGCACCAAACGGATGGAAAAAAGCCGGGTTTTGTGTGGCAAAGAAATAAAAAATTGTTCTGTTGGCGACCAACAGATGGCGCTGTCGTATTTCTGATGTAGGATTATGCAAAGCAATAAACGATATAAAAAGGAAAAACTATAGCAGGTAATGGTATTAGAAGCTTATATGCATCGAAATATCGCATTCTCAGTCGCTACTTTAATCACGCATGGCCTCCAAGATCTCCCGATCTGACACCCTGTGACTTTTGGCTGTGGAGATTCTTGGAAGTCAAAAGTGTACCGCGACCAACCGGCATCACTAGCAGCACTGAAAGATGCCATCCGCCAAAATGTGTCTGCCATAACGCAAGAAATGCTACTAAATGCTGTGAACGATGTGGTGAATCATCTCACAGCTGTACTTCTGAATGATGGACATTGAACAGTTAATGTAGTAGTACTAATTAACTGTAATTAAGCTGACTTGTAAGCTGTCAGCATTTTTTTTCATTTGTAAATCATCTTTTGGTGAAATAAAACACTATAGCGCCATCTGTTGGTCGCCAACAGAACTAATTTCTTTCCTTTGCCACACAAAACCCGGTTTCTTTTTCATCCGTTTGGTGCAAACCGTATCTTTGTATCTTGATTCGTTTTCGAATTATTCAATTTTAAAGTTGGTCCTGACTTTTGGATCACCCGGTATATTACAATTCTATGTTATACACTTGCCTGATAAGAAAAACAATTAAAATTATTCTAGAGTTAGCACCATTCACCAACTATAAGATTAAACACCTGAAAAATTACCATTTTCATATTTACTATTTTTCTAACTAAATAAATGTAAAAGTAAAAGACCTGTAAACTTTATCTGCTGGTGTTGTAAAGGCAGTAACCCTATACGTGTAGAGGATATACCTCTAATAGGAGAAATTCTAACTGATTCAAAAATTTAATTGGCCTAATTAAGATCGAAGATCCCTTTACCATAAATTTCAAAAGTCAAGAATTACACTTTAAATTAAGAGGTAAGAAATACACTCTACACCTTAAATAAAATTTAAATCAAAAGTTTATTTTAAGTAACAACATAATTATCAACACACAGGGTAACTTGCCAATTAAACAGTAACAGCTTAAATCAATTATTTCCATTTTCTAAACTTTTGCTGTTACCCTAACATCATATTTCTTCAAAATTTAAAATACACAGGTAAAAATATTTACTTACACAGAAATAATTCCTTTTAAACATTTTGATCTATCCCTTTCCTTAAACAAAAGTGTAACTAGCAGAAACAAAGAAGGAAAGTCATCACGTGTAAGTCATCAAAAAACTTTTTGATGACTTACAAGGAAACATTCAAAAGGTGTCGTCTTCAAAAAATACTGAAAAAAATATATGTGATTCTACTCTTCCTAAAACACCAGAAAGTGAAAAAATTATCGGCTGAAATGAATTACAGCGACCATAAAAATTATCAAATTTAAGCAAATTCGGCGATTTCACACTGTTAGACGATTAAAATTGAGTACTTGGCGGAGAAGCAAAACACGGTTCTGTTCGAACACGGCAATATGGGTACTAGCAAAATTATTGCCTAACAGCGCTGAATCGCTAAAAATGTATAATTTTGATAATTTTTTGTGGTCGCTGTAATTCATTTCAGCCGATAATTTTTTCACTTTCTGGTGTTTTATGAAGAGTAGAATCACATTTTTTTTTTTCAATATTTTTTGAAGACGACACCTTTTGAATGTTTCCTTGTTAGTAATATCCAATAACGTAGGATTCTTTGACTCATACATCGGAGATACCAGGCAGCAATCTTAAGAACCCATGTAAGACAGCATGATACGAAGCACAGTGAAGGCCCCGTTTTGTTGATTTCTTTTAGATATCACGACGAGAGAGCATTAGTAGAGCAATTTTAGTCAGTACAACTCTGAGAAGGGGAATTTCCTCTCCCAGATGAAATCCCAGGAATCGCTACAGGCATCAAATTGAGGTTTTAGCTTTATAAATCTTTGCTTAGAGCCGACTATTCTATCGAGGGAGTACTAGCGGTAAACAGCAGGCCTTTATCATCAAAAGGAAAAACCCAGAACCAGCAAATAAGTAACAGAAAGCTTCTACACAGGCTTTCTTTCCGCTAGGCCAGGGCCAGTTGTGTTCGCAATCGCTTCCACACGGAACGGATGAACTCACATATTTTTCTTAGAAAAACGCTCATAGATATATTTTTTTCACTTCTCTCGAACGACGGCTGAGTTGCTAATAATTACGCATCTGGGAGTGGTATAGGGCATATACCCCTAAAACCTCCCCTTAAAACAAGAAAAAAAAAAGAGCAGATTAAAAAAGTCTCACATTACCAAACGAATCCCAAGCATACATTTTTTGACGAAAACAACGCCCTGTCAGCAGGTTAACGAATCTGCGTTGCCAAAATTAACAGATAAAAATCTCGATCTGCTGATTCGATATTTAGGGGAAAACACGTATTTTTTCAAAACCCGCCCTAGCTACAAATTAAATAAAACCTCATTAAAACATACCGACTATTTTCTCACACCTAGAAAATTCCACAAAACCATTAACCATCATTAAACATGAATCTCATTACTGTACACACATTTGGAGATCCAATTTACCATTTGCTTAACAGTTAAAAAGTATTTAGGTGCTTTTTTATAACCGTCACCGACATATGTTTAACTTTACTGCTTTGCTATTCCGAACGGATGATAAGAGAGTGAATCTTAATTGCGCATGAAAACCAGATGTTGTTCCTAGGCACAGATTTTTTACAGATAGGACACTCCGGTATATTCTTCGGTAACCAAAATTTGACTGCAACGACCCTATTGTCAACGGCTGTTAGTTTCTCGAGCTCTCCAGCTTACGCAATCGCTCGTCTTATTTTTATAGTATCTATGTTCATATCGTGTAATATTAGTGCAACGTTAAACCCAACATCCAACCAACTAACCATTGTATTGATGTTTACGTTTGGCAATTTTGTCATCGTTTAAGAACTTCATTGTCGAAAGAAATTTATTTTAAGAAGCAAGTACTAAATATTAAGCAAATAAATTTCGAAAATATACATAAACCAGAAATATTTTTTTCATTTTAAAGCATTTTGTATTATTTAAACCACGCAATGTTAAATATTTAAAATTTCATACCATACTGCTATTTCCGCATTACACTTTGTTATATTAATTTGTACACTTGAACACGAATGTGTTTGGCAAAATTTATTTTCAATCATAATAAAAATTAGTTTTATTTCTTAGGAAATAGCTGTGAATGTTATGATGTTGTGAATTTAAAAGTAGTAGAAAAAGTGAAAGAAAGAAAACTGCACATACGTTTTCGTTTGGCAACTTTATTATTGTATACAAACTTGATTGTCAAAAGCAATTTTTTTTAAGAAGCAAGTGCTAAATATTAAGAAAATAAACTTTGAAAATATACATAAAATAAAAACATTTTTTCATTTTAAAGCACTTTGTATTATTTAAACCAAGCAACGTTAAATATTTAATAATTTCATACTGCTATTTCAGAATTACAGTTTGTAATTTTAATTTGTACTTGAATATGAATATGTTTGACAAAGCATATTTTTAAACATTATAAAAATTAATTTTTATTTCTTAGAAGAATAGCTGTGTATGTTTTGAGGATAATTTTGTGAATTCAAAAACAATAGAAAGTGAAGAAAAAAAAAAAAAACTTTCCATACTAACCTGCTATTAACTACCGACGAAATAAAAAAACAATTTTCGATCAAAGATGCTATTCATGTAGACTTAACACATGTAGTTCCTCTCTGTTGACACTAGTGGTGCTACTATATTTCCGGTTCGCGTTTTAGCTTCTCTGTCCTATCTGTATGATAATCTGGGTTCCTAGGTTCCTAGGGTGCTTCGATAAGATAGGCACCCTAGTTGTCCCCAGAACCGATTTAGCAAAAGGAAAGGGAAAAATAAATGACCCTGAAAATCGTGAGAGAGGAACCTCGCTGCGTATTGAAAGGAAGAAAACTTTATCGCAGTCACAAACCTAAACCTATATTGAGATAGACCAAAACACCTGTGGAAAAACATTTTAACGCATATTCGTATCCGCAAAAGCTATTTAATGATGAGAACAATATTTGCACTACTAATAATTAAACTTACATATTTTAATCCCCCATTGATTTTTATTTTATTTAATCACTTCTTGAATTAAATATTTTAAAATAAATATTATGACTGTCACAAAAGTTTTGTGACAATTAATTAGTTAAATTTTACATATTTAATTTATTATTATTGTTATTTTCCCCTGATGTCTGAAAATTTTGCATAGCAACGAAAAGAGTTTATTCTTAAAACAAAAATTGTTTTGTGTTATTTAAACTTTGTTTTGAGGTTGATTAGATTCTGGTTAATCAAGTTTCATTTTCTTTGGTAACATCAACGATTATACACTATACTGGGAATAATAAATAAATAAATAAATAAAAATAAATCTTTATAAATGGACTGCAAACCATGAAAATTTTTTTATTTTATTTATCTCAATATATTATTACGATTGTGATGTAAGTTTTTTGCGTTAAAATTATCCCTTTTTAATCAGTTAAATTACGCCTATAGCAATCATGGATAAAATATTACCGTCATTCTTCTAATACATTGTTTTAGCTATGGCATCATTTTCAACGTTAGTTTCGAAAAATTTAGACATTTATGATGTCAAAAATAATATTATGCAATCTTTTAAGGGAGGAGGGCCATTTAATGTTAGCCGATATTGTTGTATTACGAGGTAATTTTTTAAAGTAGGTGCTTGATTGATTAATTGATTGTTTAACTGCATTCAGTAAGTAATCTGAAGTACTTACCTTCAGTAATACTTTTCCTATGTGGGTTCCTGCTGCCATGTACCGGAAGGCTATTTCTGCTTCGTCTCTTTGAAATACAGTCCTGTCTAAAGGCTTCACAACACCATTTCTGATGCCTTCCATCATTAGTGCCAGTGCTTCGTTACAATCAGTGAATTCCCGATCTTCTATTATTTTATCCACGAAGACGCCATGAATACTAATATTTTTTAATAAGATTTTAAGACCTAGTATTAAGAAACAAAAACAATGAGTTAGGTTTTGCGGGGTAAAAATAATTTATTTTGTTGATAGATCTTATAGATTTCTTTTGCCGTTTTAACAATAATTTTATACAATTAACCAAACTAACTTATTTCGATTGGCCAAAAGAACAGGGTTGAAACAAGAATCACTGTCACTAGGTAGTTCGATAGGCTTCGCCATGCATGGATGGTATCCAATCAAACAAAAAAATAAGTTATAAATAATATGAAAATTGACTTACGTATTTCGAATGATAGAGAATAACAAGTTCTTTCGCAGGCCCAAAGAAGTAAGTAAATTCGAACATTAACCAGCACATGCCAGCACTGCCAATCTTACTGAATTACTGATTTTGTATCGTAATTCGACAAGTTGGTCCCATTTGATTAGAGAGCGCATTCAGTATTAAAGTTCCTTTTCAAAGGGTAACAAAGATTGAGGATGGTTTTAATCGATCATGTGACGAGTGAAACGGCCAGATTCGTCCGTAATTGAATGGCGCAGCGAAACATCTTTAATACCCGTTGTTTAAAAGTGGGTTGAGGGGCTTGACTAGTGACCTTCATCGGTGAAAACTTGTAAAGCAATCGTCATGTGATTTTTTATGTTGGTTACATTCTTTGATGAGGGATGTTCTCTCTAGTGAAGTATATGCTCTATAATGGTCCATATGAAAACGGCCTCGCAAAATAAAAACAAGCCGTAGTCATCATAAAACGAAATGTATTTGTATTATGCTGGCCACGTCTTCTGTTTTACGGGATCAGTTTTATATGGACCAACTTCTATAATAAACATAGCTGCCAACCAAATCCGGAGGATTGTTAGTGCCAGCCTTTTTTCTACACCACTTGATTTTTAGAGTAATTCTCTTGAAATGCATTTACGATAAAATAAGAAGAAATGTACTCTAAAAAAATACAGGTGTGGAGAATGGGGCGTTAACTAACAATCCCAATAAGTTGGCAGCGATGAATAAAACTCTAATTTTCTCAGTTTAATTTTTTTTTTTTTGACTTACACCGATTGATTTCTGAACCGTCAATCAAGTCAACGATGTGCTTCGGAGTACCTGCATTTGGTCGCAACCAATGCTTACCTCCAACGAAAAATGCGAAAATCATAAAAATAATTTTCCATAAAATAATTAAAAGCCAAATGGGTGAATTTAGAATTTTGATCTCTGAATAAATCTCCGCGTGAGCAGAGACCAATCAGAGTGAAGCACCAGGAGTTTAAAAAAAAAAAAAAAATAAAAATAAAAAATAAAATAAATAATAAATAAATAATAAATAAATAACTCCTTGAAAAAACCTAAGTGTAACAGTGAAACTGTTACGTGCGTTGACGAGACGGTCTGGACGGCGAAAAGGAATTAAGAGTTGAGCAGGGCGCCCCAAGGGGCACAGGAAATCGCTCGGAGTCCCGCAATTAATAAAAAAAAAGGGGGCCATACAATTTTTTTTTTTTTTTTTTCCTATCATAATTAAAATTCAGGAGGATTAAAGTGAAGTGCATGCATGAATCCTATGAAAGTCTCAGTGTCCAGCCAGAAACTAAGTTCTGAGCTGGATCTGCGGACCTCTCAGAGACACACATAGCACTCACAATCCTCACTGAAAGTAAAACGAGCAAAATCGCAGAGGATTTCGACCTGAAACTGAAAGCCAATCAGAGGCCAGGAAATCGGCCAATGAGAGGAGACCTCAGATCCCTACACTAAAATACAATGAAATTAATAAAAAATTAAAAAATAAGCCAAATAATAAAAAAATATACAGCAATTAGGAAATTTTGATAAAAAATAATTAAAAAATAAGTATTATTTTCACTAGAAAGAAGGTTCAAAGCTCGCGACTGACAAAGTTCAGTAGATAAGCCTGATACTAGGGTTAGCCAAAGCTAGATGAACATTTCGTTCAATCTAGGGGAGATAGAATTTTGGATGGAAATACTAAGTTAGGTGACTCCGGAAGTTATACTCCTACGCTTTTTAGAGACGGGGAGAAAATCATCCCCTCTGACTAAAATAGCCAGAGGCCGTTTTTTACCACGACCGACTCTAGCGTCGTATCTGTGAATAGAGTCCAACAGAGGATTTCCAACATTAGGAATGGATCTGTGAAACTTCAATGCAAGTTTCCGAAATTGAGCATAAATAGGCTTAATTCGGAGATCCCGATGAATAGTATCATTGCGGACGTAGCGAGTAGCTTTCAAAAACCTGCGCAATAGCTTGTTTTGAAACTTTTGAATTTTATCCAAGTTGGTTTTCGAAGCAGATCCGTATATCATACACCCGTAGGTTAAGATAGGACGGATCATGGATTTATATAGTAATAATTTATTTTTGATGGACAGGCGGCTATTAAAAGCTAAGAGAGAATGAAGGGAATGCGTGGCTCGTTTGGCTTTACCCAGAGTTTCTGAGATGTGACGAGATTCTGAACCGTCCAGATCTCTTTGGATGGTTCTAACAGCCAATGAAAGAGAATGATTAAACATCCAATGAACGAGTGATGGGTTACTATCGATTCTGGTAACAAAATTTTTGTTGATGCTATATCAATAAAAAACTTGGTTGATTTAACAAAATTTTTGTCGCTTCAACAAAACATTTCTTTATGCGTAATATGAATAGTCTAAACTATTATATACATAAAAGGAAAATATCGAGATCTGGACGAGGGTCAGAAGACTTTCCTCGTGGTTTCAATATTCTCAGAGTATATTCTAAATATTCTTCGGAGTACTTAATATATCCTCAGAGGGGCAAAGAACCTATATATATACATATATATGTATTAATTGTTAGATGAATAAGTTTTAGAGTAATTTTATATGTGTGTATATCTGAACGACGTCTGTGTGAAGTTAGGATCAATTACAAACGGAAGAAGCTGCTCGCAGACAGAAAGCTGTCGAGGTGAACATTGAATTACAGACACACTGAGAAAAGAAATATATCGCTTTCATCTAGAACGAATAGATGGCCCTTTCCTAAATCCCTAAACTAGAAATATAGATTTCCGAGCTATGAGTATAAGGCACGTCAATACACGGAGAAAAAATTCTATAACTGACATCTAGAATCTAAATTGTGGCTCTAGAAAAAATAGTTCCATGTCATCCCAATAAATTTCTTAGAAATTTTTTTCTAGTCCCCTTCGAAAACGAATTCTAGAGACCTCTATTAGAATACTTGAGCGTTTGCCTATACTATCGAGGACAAACCCATTTGAAAATATCTCCAAATAAATGCGAATACAAGAGGCGGGTTTCAGCAGCTATAATTTTGGTTTATGACCCAATTCTAGAAAATCAAGCGAGAATTTCTTGTAATACATGATTCAGAATGTTCAGAATATTGTTTCACCATCTAGAAATGTGTAGATTAGAAATTCTTGACCATTTCGTCTATTCAGTTTATTGGTGTGCCTTATGCGCATACCTCGGAAATCTATATTTCTAGTTTAAGGAATTAGAAAATGACCATTTTTTCATTCTAGATGAAGGCGGTATATTTTTTTTTCTCAGTGCAGAATGATATTTGTAATGCACACAGTCATTCCCTCACCATTCTGTGCTTATGTACATATCGTACGAGACACGTTTGATATTTACAAAATCAGGGATTTGTCCAGAGAGGTCCGTTAAAGGACCCTTCACAAAATTTTATAGCTTAAAAAAGGACCCTTCACAAAATTATTTATCCTGAAACAGGACCCTTCACAATTTTTTACTTTCTTCTATATGTAATATAGAGAAAGTATTGGATTCGTAAAAATTTTCGACCTCGGGTTTTTGATGGATTAACACGTTTTGAGAGCTGTAGAACACGATTTGACCCTTTTTAGAAAATGTCTGTCTGTCTGTCTGTCAGTCTGTCTGTGTGTGTGTGTGACAAAATTTTGTGGCAACTGTATCTCAGGAACTACTGCACATAATTTCATACAAATTAGTATGTAGTTGCACCTTGACATAAATTAGTGCCTATCAACTTTTGGTAAAAATTGTCTTACAGGTTGCGTTGCCATCCCGCTTTTTCTAAATTTTTAACATGGTGATATAGGACAAAATTTTGCATAAATGTGCATAAAGAGAATTCTTTTTTAGTAATCATTATGAAATTTACAAGAATTATTTATAATAGAGGTAGTCAACTGGGGAAAAAATTTTGTATGCGTAGGAGCCTCGTGAACCCCCCTGGGGGTGAAGTCCCCCCTCGAAGGGAGTAAATTTTCAAGATGGGTATCTTTCGAAAGGTCTCGTCAATACCTTTAAAACGAATGGTTGAACTATAAATCTGTGATAATTTAAAACAAAGTTATCGATTTTTTTTACTTTTAACAAAAAGTAACTTAGAAAAAAAACCGTATTTTTTTTTTTTTTTTTTTTTTTTTAACGAAATTTAACCAGACTTGGTATTTAGTTGGCCCCTGACATAAACTGCGGCTGATTAGATTTGGGGATCAATCACTCAACAGGTGGTGCTGTGATCGTATTTTTTCTAAATTTTTAACATGGCAGTATAGGACAAAATTTCGTATAAATGTACATAATGGGAGTTATTCTTAACCTGTGATTGTGAAATTAATATGAATTATTGATAATAGTAGTAGTTAATTAGGCAAAAAATCTCGGTCATCGCTTCCCCCCTCAGGGGAAAGTACCCCCCGGGGGGGGTAAATTTTCAAGATGGGTATCTTTCGAAAGGTCTCGTCAATATCTTTAAAACGAATGGTTGAACTATAAATATGTGATAATTTAAAACAAAGTTATCGATTTTTTTTTTTAACAAAAAAAAACTTTAAAAAAAAATCGTTTTTTTTTTTTTTTTTTTTTTTTTTTTTTTTTTTTAATATTGTTACTGCGTGAATTTGTATAGGAAAATATAGAAGAAAGTCTTGTGGTGGCCACAGCATACTAGTTTTATACTGAAAAAGGACGCTTCACAAACTTTCCCTCCTTAAAAACATACCTTTGATAAATGTGTTTCATTTTCACATTTTGAAAACTAATCTTCCATGGAATGAATAGGCTTCCTGAATAATCGGACGTGTTTTGCTGTATTTCCCCCGAAAAGCTGATATTCAGTTTCTAATTTATAAAGGACTTTTATGTATATATGTGAGTTTAGTTCTATAAAAGTGAACTGCTATTGTGGAAAATGAAACCTTAATTATAATTTTTTTTTTTGTTTTGCAAAATTACATTTTTCACAATTTTACAAAAAGAGGACTTGAAAAGTTCGGAAGAACTTTATTTTCATACTTAATGCAGATTCACAAAAATATGTGTAGAATTTTTCACAATTTCACAAAAACAGGACCCTGTCTGAAAAGTCTGGACAGACCCCTGAAAATATATGCAAATGATGATCGCAAAGTGTGTGCATTTAAAAAATAGAAAATACAAATGCACACAAGCAGAACTCGCAGTGTTTCTAAAATTTTACGCTTTTTTAATATATATGCACCACTATTTTAAAACAACATTTTCTACATAATATTTTAACAATAAAACATTCAAAAATATTGGAGAAAGATTTCGTATTAAAGATAGTGATGTTAGTGTAATACAATGCGAGTAAAAATTTTAGGAAGGCTGCATATATAGTAAAACCTCGATTATCCGACCATCGTTTAACCGAACTTCTCGGTTAACCAACGTCGGTTTCTTGACTTTTTTTTTCAGCGTCTGTTATTGGAAACACACTCTCTCTCTCTCTCTCTCTCCCTCTTTTTAACTTTCACATTCCTTGTGTATGTAAGCGTTCTTTTCGAACTACGAGTCCAGATAAATATTTCGATTCTCCTTTCTTAGAATTTCTTTAAAATTAGCACGACAAAGGACCACCAATTTACGCCAGATGAAGCTTCCATTTAAATCGTTGTACGTTTTTTGTTTCAAAATAAATTTTCCTGTATAATTTGAATTTAGATATTTATTTAGCAATTTAAATAGTTATAATAGCAGTTCAATGGCGTTGCTACAGATTAAACTAGATGATTATTGAAAAATTTTCTATTATGCGGAAATTTCGATGATCTGATGTAGGTTCGGTCCCAATTACGTCTGATAATCGAGGTTCTACTGTATTTTAAATGAGAAAAGAGTGAGTTAAATTTTTTGTAGTTAGTTTTTAGATTATTGAAGTTAGCCAGATTTAAGACTGTACCAAATAAGTTTTCTCTAACTGTTAGGTTTCTGATAAATTCGAAGTGGTGAACATTGGATAGTTTTTAAACATGTATTGAAACGAGGATCCTTTTTGCCACATAGATCAATCATTTATATTGAACCAGTTCCGTTTTAATTTATATAAAGTTTCACAACTCTTAGAAAATTCTCCAACATAAGCAACGCTTCTGCAAAATCACACAGTGTTAACGAAAATAACATAATAATAATAAATAAATAAAATAAATAAAAAAAAATATTTCTCAAATTTAATTACATGAAAATGATTTTAAAATATTTATTTTCAAATAAGGTCATTGTGCCTAAATGCGACAAAGTACTTCTACTGAAAATCTAAATGCATAAATTGCATACATATTTGAAGAATGATTCGCGAAACTTTTCATTAAATTTCAAATTTTATTTCTAGTAGAATTTTCTTTTGCTATAAACATTGTTCATTATGGCTTTCCGCGATCTTTTCCTAATTGCGATGAAACATTTTCAAATTGTAACTGTGATTTTATCCTTTTATCTTTAAAGGTCAAATAACCACTGTTACGTCATCCTTTACACCTATCAGAAGCAAATTAAAGTAAATACTATACATTTTATATTAGAGGGGTTTAAAGTTTTTTATCGCATTTAACGGTCTGTTTACAACATTTTCCTAAATGCGACAAATTTTATCCCTTAAATGCGGAGAGTTTTACTATTGATATATAAAGGTAAGTTTAACCATTTTTTCTATTTTAACACTTTCCAACAAGGTTGAAAAATGTATGGTTATGGAATTTCTTGAAATTGATATATGTTATTCAAGTTCACTATTGGATGTTCCCTATTGAAATGGAGTTTATATCTTAACTGGTGTTTGTATACAGGGACACCCGAATGTATTCCAAAGCATTGTTTTCTATGAGAGGTATTTCTGTAAGCCATATTTTACCTTAACTGTGCACAAATCTTAATGAAATGAAAATATGTTATTCAAGTTAATTTTCGGATGTTTCATATATAAAATGGAATCAATACTACCACTGGTTTGTGCACAGGGACACTCGAAATTATTCCAAAGCATTGCTTTCTATGAGAGGTATTTCTAAAAAACCAAATTTTAATAACTTTACTTTCCAAAAAGCTTAATGAAATTGAAATATGTTATTCATATGTACAAAAGAGTGTTTTCTACAGAAGATAATATGATCATCATTAGATTTACAGGGCCACACAAAAATATTCAGTTACATTAAGAGCCGTTAATAAAAATTTGCTGGAATTGCTCTTTCGTTTACATTAAGCGTTTTTAATACTGTCTAGCAATTTTTAAGTGTGAATATGATTTCAATTTGCATATCTGTTTCGGATGTTCCCTATTGAAAATGGAGTTAAAATCTCTTTTGGTTTGCGTACAGAGACACCTAAACTTTTTTCGAAGCATTGCGCTGTATGAGAGATATTTCTATAAGCCAAATTAAGTACCTTTACTATGCACAAATCTTAATCAAATTGAAAAATGTTATTAAGTTCACTAACGGATATTTCATACATAAAAAGGAGTAAATACCACTACTAGTTTGTGTACAGGGACACTCGAAAGTATGCCAAAGCATTGCGTTTTATGAGAGGTATATATCTATAAACCAAATTATAATAACTTTACTTTCGACAAAGCTTAATGAAATTGAAATATGTTATTCATATGACAAAAGATTGCTTTCTATAGAATATAGTATGATTAGTATTAGATTTACAGAGCCCTAAAAAATATTCAGTTACATTAAGAGATATTAAAAAAACTTGCTGGAATTGCACTTTCGTTTACATTAAGTGCTTTTAACACTTTCTAACAATTTTTAAGTGTGATTATAATTTCAATTTGTGTAACTGTCTGTCTGTTTGCCTGCCTACCTGTCTGTCTTTCTGTGGTCTAACTCAGGTAAATATTTATGAAATACCTTGAAACTAATATATGTTATTGAAGTTCACTATCGGATGTCCTCTATTGAAAATGGAGTGAATACCTCTACTGGTTTGTGTACAGGGACACCGGAAAGTACTGCAAACTATGAGAAGTTTTTCTGTAAATCATATCAGTACAAAAAACCCTTAACGGCTTAAAAGTTTGTGACGCCGCTACTTTGTGGCTATAAGAATTTGAAATATGAGTCTTAAAAATAATGATATTAAATTTTAAGTGACGCTTTGCAATTAGTTAAAATATACATAGATTTTCTTATTTGATCATTCACTTTTATCTTTTATTTATATTTATAATGCAAACGTAATATTTTTAACTTCAAGATCAGACAGATATTTAAAATACACTCACTGATGCTTTTTCATTCGCATTTCAAATTCAAAATAACAGTTTTAAAAGGATTGATATAAAAATTCCAGTGGCGCCTCGGTGTTATTTTAAAAGATTTGTTTTTAGATTCCATTAAAATTACTTTTGTTTTGCTAATAAAATATATTTACACATTTAAACAGTGCTTTTAATTTTCAAATATACTGTCAAATAATTATACTTTCACTGAGTTAGCATTATAAAGTAAAATTATTTATTTCAATAAATTGATTTATCTTTTGCATCACGCTATCCAAAACATAGTATCATAGTGTCCAACTAAGTGAAAATTTGCTCAAAGAGGTAGTGTGATGTAAAGAAAATATTTACACAAATTTTACTTGCAGTTTTGGATAGCGTGACGCAAAGGATAAATCAATTTATTGAAATAAATAATTTTACTTTATAATGCTAACTCAGTGAAAGTATAATTATTTGACAGTATATTTGAAAATTAAAAGCACTGTTTAAATGTGTAAATATATTTTATTAGCAAAACAAAAGTAATTTTAATGGAATCTAGAAACAAATCTTTTAAAATAACACCGAGGCGCCACTGGAACTTTTATATCATTCCTTTTAAAACTGTTATTTTGAATTTGAAATGCGAATGAAAAAGCATCAGTGAGTGTATTTTAAATATCTGTCTGATCTTGAAGTTAAAAATATTACGTTTGCATTATAAATATAAATAAAAGATAAAAGTGAATGATCAAATAAGAAAATCTATGTATATTTTAACTAATTGCAAAGCGTCACTTAAAATTTAATATCATTATTTTTAAGACTCATATTTCAAATTCTTATAGCCACAAAGTAGCGGCGTCACAAACTTTTAAGCCGTTAAGAGTTTTTTGTACTGATATCATTACTTTTTAGTGGTTATTGATCAAACAATTAAAACAAGTCCTTCTGGCTCCTAGGAAGGGTAAACTAATTTATCTTTTCGTATGAAGTTGTCACCATTTTTTTTCAAAATGGCAGCTACAATTTATTAATGGACTTAGTGGATTTATAAATGAAGGCTATTTATATGTGGAGTTTTAAGCAAATCGGTTCATAAAACCTTTCTAATGTAAATTTGAAATTTTCAGTGTGTTGGCACAGGGAAACAAGAGGGTGGATCAAGTTGGCAAATGAACATATCAAATACATTTCTGAGATAAATCCACACTACAAATTTAGCGTGAATTAATTCAGTATTTCAAACGTTATCATACTCACAAATTTTCAAGTAGCATGCCACTTGGAAACAAAATGGTGAAGCTTCGCACTAGAAAAATTTATTGACTGGGATTCTCAAACTCTTAAAAAAAAAAAAAAAAAAAAAAAAAAAAAAGTAAGTGAAAATTTTCAAATTTAAGTTAGAATTACGTAATTTACATTTTGCAAGTTTCTTTCTTTTTAGAGAATTACAAGTTAAACAATTAAAAAAATATATCAAGTAAATATTAAAAATGGAATTTTATATATTTTCTTTCCCCTTTTGAGGCTAAGTATACTGCTCCAATATTCACAATTTAAATTTTCATCAAAAGTGCAGGTAAAAATTACTTCCTATATATTTTCATATAAAACGTTTGGGGGAAAAAATAGACAAAATATAAATTAAGCTTTACATTTCTATAATTTTAAAAATAAGATAAAATCTCCTGGAGAAAAATTTTATGGAAAATATAAGTTAAGTTTAAAAAAGCATGAAATTTCTGCGTAAAAGTACTATTTCATAAATATATTTACAACTACAATAAACAAAAAACGCTTATTTAATTTTAAATAATTATTTCTACATGTTTCGAAGCTATTAAAAGTTTTTTTCTTTCTTTCTTTTTCTTTTTCTTTTTCTTTTTTTTTTTTTTTTTTTTTTTTAAGAAAAATAAATTAAATGTAGTGGCGCCATCTAGTAGTTTTTTTTTAAAATCATATACATACAGATTTAACTTTCTTTTTTCATTAAAGAAAAAAAAAAAAAAAAAAAAAAAAAAACTTGTTTAGAAACAGGTAGAAATAGTTATTTAAAATTAAAGGAGGATTTTTTGTTTACTGTAATTGTAAATTATGAAATAGAATTTTTCATGCACAAGTTAATTAATTAAAAAAAGAAAAGAAAGAATAATTTTTTTTAAATAAATTATTATGGGTTTCAAAGTAAAGATGTTATTTATTTATTTTGACGTGTTTTTTAATAATTGCTATTTGACACATTTTTCATGAATTTTACTGAAATTCATGAAAAATGAATTTTATTAAAACACTGTTTAAACACTGTTTATTAAAACACTGATTTTTCTAATAAACAGTGCAAACACTGTTTCATCCTCTAGTCATTGCTTTGAATATTAATAATAAAAAAAATTGATTATGTTAATATTTAAAATATGTATCATTTTAAAGTCTGAAAAATAAATAAATGAATAAACACTAACTGTATTTTCAAAAGAGATTTTTAATTTTTAAAAAGAAATATATATATATATGTATTTACGAAAGAGTATGTTTTAAATAAAAACGATAGATGGCACCAAAACTGTATTTGCTGTTTTTTTCCATTCCCGGAGCGTAGGGATACATGAATAGGAATCGCAAATCATTGAGTTATTATAAAATCGATTTTCATGAATGATTAAAAAAATTTTCGCTTTAAAAAATTGTAAATTCATCATTATTATGATAAAAGGGAATATCTAAAATTACAAAATACTTCCTTATTTAAAATATTATCTAAATATTTCTTTGACTAAATATGAAATTTTGAAATCAAAACTATTTTTTTCATAACAGAAGCGAAAATATATTTAAGTGAATTTGACTTAGTATATATACAATAAATATTTTAAACATGTAATAAAGTACTTTTGCGTTAAAAAAAAAAAAAAAAAATTCTAAATAATTCATTGGCTGCATTCAAGTCGGTCAACAAACCAACCCACATACCTTACAAGTAAGAACCGAATAACAGCGTTTTCACCCGAAGAAACATATGTAATTGGCGGAGTAATATAGTTCCATATTTAAAGCGATTTATATAAAAAACAAGAGTTTTCCTGAAAAAAACAAAAACGTTACTAGATTCAGAAAGATCCCATTAACAACATATATTAATTAAATTAAAATCGTTCGTGCGGTTTTAGAGATATTTTTATTACATCCTTACATCGTTACACCACACATTTTCCCTTTTTCGCTTTAAATTGAGATTCAGATCTCAAAACATACTGCATGTAGAAATGTAAAATTTTCAGGATAGATTAAGACCGAAGATAAAAGACTATTTTGAAAAAATCAGAACAAAATATGGCTTATTTGCTGAGATATTAAGTGTCGGCTTTTACAAATCTCTTTGATGTCAGACTAGGCGTATATATGAGTTCGCAGCTTTCCGTCCGTTTGTCCTTCCGCTTGCGTCACTCGAAAAACTGCCGTTTTTCATGATTTTAATAACTTTGCTGTAAATAAATCTTAATGATATTGAAATATGTTATTCAAGTTCACTATCTGGTGTTTCCTATGTAAAATGGTGTAAATATTACCACTGGTTTGTGTACAGGGAGACTTGAAAGTATTGAGTTGTATGAGAGGTATTTTTACAAACCAAATTTTAATAATTTTACTTTGCACAAAGCTTAATGAAATTGAAATATGTTATTCATATGCACAGAGGAATGCTTTCTATAGAATACAGTATGATTACTATTAGTCTTACAGGCCCACATAAAAATATTAATTTACATTAAGAGCTATTAATAAAAATTTGCTGTAATTGCATTTTCTTTTACAATGAGCGTTTTTAACACTTTCTAACAATTTTTAAGTACGAATATGATTTAATTTGTTTACCTTTCTGTTCGATTGTCTATCTTTCTATCTTTCTATATTTCCCCGTCCCGAGAATACTTAAATATTTTCAGAATTTCTAAAATTGATATAAGTTCACTATGGAATGTTTCCTATTTAAAATGCCATTAATATGTCCTGCACAACGGGTTTGTGTACAGGGACACACACGAAACTTCCAATGCATTGCGTTTTAGGACAGACATTTTTATAAATCACATTTAAATAACTTTCTACTGTAAAAACCATAAAGAAATTGAAATGTATTTCAATAGTCTAAAATTATATTTTGTATAGAATATGATATGATCAATCTTCAGATTTACAGGACTGCACTAAAATATTCAAATACATTAAGGGCAGCAGTTATAATCTAACGGCTGAATTTTATTTTGCATTAAGCCTTTTTAACGTTTTTCAACGATGTCTAAGAGTGGTTTTAAATTCAAATAGTCAATCTCTATATTTTTCTGTGCTTCTGTCTGCGGTATGATAATGTAGGCAAAGAATATTGAAAGTTATACGATACAACAAGTGCGTACATTTGGAAAGTGTTAATAATCAATGCGTACTGCATGATTTTTCATTCTTGTTTTAACACTTTCCAACAAGGTTGAAAAGTGTTAATGACTTCAGTTTGTCTGTCTGTCCGCGCTCTAATTCCCGTAAATATTAATGGAATTTCTTGAAATTGATATATCGTATTCAAGTTCACTATCGGATTTTCCCTATTGAAAATGCAGTGTGTACCTCTACTCACTGTAAAAAATATCTGTTAAAAGTACAGGAAAAATCTGGCAGCTAGGGTGTCAGAATTTCTCCGTCAAATATACAGAACAAAACTGAACTTTTAACAAAAAACCCGTTTGATTTACTGGATTTCTGCGTAAAATATATGTCAGTGATACAATTTATCGGTTTTAAACTGTATATTTGACGGAGAAATACTGGCACCCCAGCTGTCAGATTTTTCCTGTACTTTTACAAGTTTATCTTTTGCAATGCTGGTTTGTGTACAGGGACACCCAAAAATTTTCCAAAGCATTGTGTTCTATAAGACATATTTCTATAAACCATATTTTGATACGTTTCCTTTACACAAATCTTAATGAAATTGAAATATATTATTTAAGTTCGTGGTCGAATGTTTTCCATTGAAAATGAAGTAAATACCATCACTGGTTTGTATACAGAGACACCCGAAAGTATTTCAAAGCATTGTATTGTATGGGAGGTATTTCTAAAAACCAACTTTTAATAACTTTACTTCGCACAACACTTAATAAAATTAAAATATATTATTCATATGCACAAAAGAATGCCTTCCATAAAATGCAGTATAATTCGCATTAAATTTACAGGGTCATACAAAAATATTCAGCTACATTAAAGGGTATTATTGGAAATTTACTGGAATTGCATTTTCGTTCACTTTAAGCGTTTTTATAGCTTTCTAAATGTTTTTAAGACTTTCCAACAGCGTGTCGAGCGATCGGTCAAATTAATCTCTTAACATAAATATATGTAGTACGATGCTCTTTAGTAGAAATTTAAGAGAACATATATATGATGGTGAGCTGAGCAGAGTCCACCTATGCTAACTAGTTTTTAACATTTGTTAACAAAGTTGAAAAACGTTTAAGTTTTCAGTTTGTTTCTCTTTTCGTTTATCCGCCTGGTTGTCAATCTGTCTATCTGTGTGTCCACGCTTTCATGTCCGTAAATATAGCCTGAACAGTTTGTGTACGTAACCTTACAAGATTTTACAAAGCACTACGGTCTATAAGCTTTTTCTGAAGCTTATTTTATAACTTTTATATGGCACAAAACATAACGAAATTAAAATGTATTATACAAATGTGCTTAAACATGTTTCATGTAGAATTGGGCATGATTCGCGTTATTTTTTTTACAGAGCCATATTGAAAAATACATAAATAAAAGTGAAAAAAAAGAGCAAAATTGTGTCAAATTTGAGTATGTCACATACTCACAATATCTCTGAAACAAACATACTCAATTTTAAAAATCCCATGTACTTATTGTTGAGTAGTCATGCTCAACAATTGGCATCGTCAATCGTAAATTCCAATATCCCAAACATAGATTATCATTTATGTATCTATCTGAAAAACAGTACGAAACTGCCACGAAATATCGTTCTGGAGATTTGAAGGAATACATTTTGCGTTTGGAGTCTTTCTGTTTAAATTTGTAGACATTCTCTTAAAGAACTTCTTTTAGTTCAGCCCATTTATAATAAATTATGTAGTGAACAGTTGTTAATTTGAAAACATGCTATCTTACTTAAATGAGACAAACATATGTTCCTTTTTTAAACAAAATCACTCATTTCGAGACGATTATGTGCATTTACTCGTTTTTGAGCACTTCATTTTAACAGTGCACAAAAAATATTCAGATACATTATCAGATAAAAATGGTAATAGCTCAAATGGCGTATGTAGTTCATTATAAGTTTTTAACACTCACAAACAAATTGCATACCAACAAAAAAAAAGGGACACATACCAAAAAATGACAATTTTGAGTTTATGTCATTGAAAATGTGTATGAAGTGCTTCAACGCAGAAAAAACGTCACATCTCTATCTCGAAAATTATCCACGTAAGAGGCTATTGTGCCAATTTTACATCAAAGATAGTATGCGAATTAGTGCAACTGAAAGCTGTTTCTCTATATAGTGTTACAAAATTGTAAATAATTGTGTTTATTTTTGCATAAATTCTTTCAAAGAGGCTTAGTAAATTGATAAAGTGCTAATTTTGTGCATTTCTAGTCGTTTTAGCGTTAAAATAACCTTATTTTCCCTTAAAAACGCATTAAAAAGCCCAATAAGGCAGGTAATGGATTTGGCGCCAAATTTGGCGACTTTCTCCCACCTTGGCGATTTTTTTTGGCGACCTTGGCGAGAAAATCCTTATATGGGATATACCAAATATGGAAGCTGTAAGTTGATTGGTTGACCACTTTCTAGAGTTTTCTCGAAAAATCTGGGTTCCATGGAACAGTATATAAGGAGCGCTTCCTCGCCAAGGCATAGTCAGTTCAGTTCAGTCTTCAGCCAGCTTCGCTAGTGCTTGCATTGCACTTGAGCCTCTTTGGAAGAGACTTGCTTTATGTGTTATTGCTATACAGTTTGCAGGGGCGTAGCGTGAAAATTTGATTGGGGGGGGGGGAGACCCGACGTTTGGCGCCCTTTCGTATTCCTCATCTGAAAATGCCACCCACATACTTGCAAGAGTGTTGCCAACCGACGAGAGGGCCTTTCGCCCCCCTACCCTCTCCTTCGGGGCATTATTCGTAAAGTCCGCCAAGAAAAAAAAAAAAAAAAAAAAAAGGCTGGGTTTTTTTTTTTTTTTCCTCCATTTAGTAGCTTTTTTTTTTATACTTCTTTGGAGCATGAGCATTTAAACTATATTAATTAAAAACGAAGTGTTGAATTACTAAACTAAATGCATGAAAAAACCTTTACTGACTTCGTTGCTTGCCGTTCAACTTTTCCACTGGGAACCCGGTGGAAAAGTTGAACGGCAAGCAACGAAGTCAGTAAAGGTTTTTTCATGTATTTAGTTTAGTAATTTTTTGGAGCATTCTAAATTTTTTCAGCGAATCTATATATTAATACACAGACATGAAATTCCTCTTACATTTTTAGCCTATTCAATAAAAGGAAGGGCTTACAAGTAGTATCGTTCGAAAGATATGGTTAATGTGCTTTGCAGAAATAAATACATTTATATATATTCTCGTATGAGACTAAACAAAAGCGTCTTTCTTAGGACAACCAGAGTATTGGTTTGAGATAAAGTAGAACAACTGAAAAAGATTTTTCCCCCTTTTCCAGCAAGTTTAAAGATATTACATTATAATTCAGGTAAAACATAAAACTTTCAAAATAAATTTTAAGAAATGAAAGTAGTAACTGTTCCTAAGGAAAGCAACTTTATGTTTTTAGAGTGGATAAATACCTAATCTCACCGACAGCCGTGGCCCATGTTACTCTATGGGAAAGTTTGATTTCATGATTACTCATTACATAATGTATATTTAAATTCTGTTTTCACATTTAGAAAATTTACAATCGTTTATTTATTTTTAATGTAATTCTAAGTTCAAAAATCTGATTTTTCAATATGTGCATTTTTCTCTTTCTTTCTTTCTTTTTCTTTTTTTTTTTTTTTAACCGCAAAATGAAATATTAAAAATTTATAAATTTTTGGAAAATGAGTAAGAAAAACATAAGCCTTACACATTTGTTCTGATCTGTCTAGTCTTTCGAAAGAAATTAATTACTTAAAATATCTTGCTCTTTCTCGAGGCTATAATCACTCTATTATTAATAAAGCTTTATATAAATTCAAGAATCTAAACGTTCTGATACCAAATTGAACGATCACAGTCTCATCCCAGTTGTTTTACCTTTTTATTTATCACTTTCTTTTAAAACTTCTAAAATTCTCTCTCCGTTTCGTTTTAAAGTCATTTAGAAACCCGTCAACAAAATTAAATTATCTTCTCTTAAAGATCCCATTCCTACTAAAAACCGTTCTGGCATTTATTTAGTCTTATGTTCGTTGTGCAATTTAGTTTATATTGATCAAACAAGAAGGTGTTTGAAATATAAAATAAATGATCATCATCGAAATGTTCGTAATGAAGAGATCTCTAAATCTATTGCTTCACACTGCTGGGCTCATAGTCATCGTTTTGATTTTTCTAAAACTAACATAATTTCATCTCCTGTCTTCTCTTCCCATTTGAATATCCATGAAGATTTTTACATATTTAAAAATTCGAAAAATCTTCTTAATGATATTTGTTCCACTTCATTCTTGTCTGATGCTATGAAATTACTCACATTAGTTCAATTTTCCTTTAATTTTGAAATTTTTAGATTTTGTTCCCTTTTTTAATCTAATTTACTTAGGTATTTATTTGTTTTCTTCTTTTATTTCATAATTATGTAGGGCTGACACTAGGCTAATTTGGCATGGTGCCCTTTTAAACAGTTTTTAGCACCCTGTGGCCCTTTTTTAACATATTTTAGCACCTGGCGGCCCTTTAAAAAATTTTTTTGGTATAAAGTAGCCTTTTCTAACATTTTAAATGTTTAGAGGCCTTTACATCCCCCCCCTGACTTTTAAAATTTCTTAGCAGTAGTTCTTCAGCATTCCTGGAATAACAAATGCATACAGCCTATATATATATACAAGGAAAATTAGTAATTTACTTTTGTTACGTACAAAAATCATAACATAGAACAAACACTGCAAATTATGCAAATAATGCCCCTTTTTATTGAATTCCCCCAGGTGGCCCTTTTATTTTAGAGTCAGCACTATTCTCTTCACACCAGTATTTATGTTTACATTCATCTGTATATATTTTTGTTGCTCACTTAAAACGATTTTGTGTGTTTGTGCTTTGACTGCAGTACTTGTGCCTACTTTTTTCGCCTGACGAAGGATCGTGTGTTCTTTCGAACCGAAACAATTATTGCAAGTTTATTGAATTTTATGGTGTTTATTCAAAGTTTTGTAATTATTGCTTTTAAACGCCAGGTCTGTGGTGTTTTCTTATTATGAAATTAGGTATTGTTCACTCTTAAGGAAAAAGAAAATCAGTAATTTATTTATTATTATTATTTTACATATTTAAACCAATTAAAAAACGTTTTTCTTTTTTCCCATATTGTGTGAAAAATATTTTAAGAAATGTAGTAGCCATTGCTAAGGAACGCGACAGAATTACCGCATGCCTTTATGTGGAAGAACAAACTAAAAAAGAGTCCCATTGTCCAAAATTAAATCTTTTTTATACAGAAATTTATATCTTACTTAGGTGTTGGTGTCGGTGTTTGGGAAAAATTCCGAGTGACTGTTCTAGGGTCCTAGGCCTGAGGGGGAATGCCTTCTGTGGAGGTCTTTCTATGGGATCCTAGCCCGTATTTACGCAAGTTTCGGAGAAAACCACGGAAAATTCCGAACGACTAGGCCGACAAGCGCGATCTGGGATCGTACCCGGCACCTCACGTCTACCTGCTTGACAGAAAGATTGTGGATTCAGTAATCGAGCCAATTGAAGATTATCATGAAAGTCAGTCTCTGGTGCGCATAAACTCTGTCGTAGCTGCAATATCCTTCATGCTCCGTGCAAATATACCTCTGGAAGAAACTGAAGCGGGGGAGCCCTCTTCCGCAGAAGATAAAAATTGTGATGGCTTGTCTTCGGATCGCCACTGGGGCGTTAATCCCAAACCGTCGCCAATTGCCCAATATGTGCCTATTAATGCGACGTTAAATCAGCTTCCTTGCGCTATTTCATGTCACGAAACACTAGTTGAATTCTATAGACTTATAAATATTTCAAAACCTGTAAGCGATGAAACTAAAATAAAAAATTTGCTTAAAGGATCACTTAGAATCAAAAATTGTTAGTGAGAAATCGTTATAACCAAATCAAACCTTATCTAATTTCGTTTTTATACAATAGCCATAACGTACAATAAACTGCTTTTTTTTTTTTTCGAGCTAAGGTCTTGAAAAAATGTAATTTTAAGTCTTTGGAGGTGAGAAAGTGATTGTGCATACTTACGAGTCAGTTGTAAATATCTGAAATGGGAGAAGGGCGCCGCAGTCGCCACAGAGCGTGAATTTGCTAAGGTCAGAATTTTCAAGGGTCGTTGCATGGTAAGCGAACATGCTGTTGTAGGTGCCTGAACAGGGAAGGGCGCCGCTCAGCTGGAGTTTGCTGCAAACTTATTCTTAAAGTGTCCTGAATACGATCAAAGTTTACAACAGTCTTTTGCATGGTAAGCGAACAGACTATTGTAAGTGTTTGAAATGGGAAATCATGCCATAGGCGCCCCCAAACAGGAATTTGTTATAATAAGATTTTTTTAAGGGTCGTGATAACGAAGAGAATTTTCAAGGATAGTTTGCACAGTAGGTTGTTATACATGTTTAAAAAGGTTGTTATACACGTTGGTTGTTATACACGTTTAAAAAGGCTGTTTTAAGCATCTAATTAGTTAAGAGGGCGCCACCTAACGGGAGTTTGCTATAGTCAGACATTTTAATGCGAACTTTTTTTGCTGGTCGGTGAACCAGTTGGTTGCCGAAGGAAGCTTCTGATGCATAAAAATCTTAAGTGTTTTTGGTAACTAACGATAATCAACAAAATTATGATCCACTTTCAAATGAACTTCAAGGCGCAAAACAGCGCCCCAGAAACCTCATTATGCCTTTGAAGGTGCCTGAACAGGGAAGGGCGCCGTTCAGCTGGAGTTTGCTACTCTTAAAGGGTCCCGAATACGATTAGAATTTTCAACTGTCTTTTGTACGGTAAGCGAACAGGCTATTGTAAGTAAACAAAACGGGAACTCATGCAATAGGTGCCCCCAAACAGGAATTCGTTATGATCAGATTTTTTTAAGCGTCATGAATACAATGAGAATTTTCAAGGGTCGTTTGCACGATAGGAAAACAGGCTGTTTTAGGCATCTAATTAGTTTAGAGGGCGCCGCAGGCGCGCGCCACCAAACGGGAGTTTGCTACAGTCAGACACAACTTTTTTGCTGGTCGGTGAACCAGTTGGTCAGCTTGTGTTGTGATACATAAAACTCTTAAGTGTTTTTGTTAAATAACGATAATTAACAAAATTATGATCCACTTTCAAATGAACTTTAAGTCGCAAAACAGCGCCCCCAGAAACTTCAATATGCCGCCCTATTTTTTAAATCATTGGGGGGGGGGGAGACTCCCCCCCTCCCCCCCTCAAGCTACGCCCCTGACAGTTTGTACTATGGATTTGCTATTGACAGCTGTGGTTTAAGCTGTGTTTACTGTTTGAATTGAAGCTGATACTTGGTTTATAGAACTGTATTTTTCTGGAACTTGCTGTGAATAAATTACTGAATTTTTGTACGTTTGACCTGTCATTCTCGGACAACTCACGAACCCTCAAGTACGCAACATTTCTGGTGTCAGAAGTGGGATTGTCTGTGAATGGTGATAATGAGGGCTATGGAGCAAAAAATGAAGAAATTTCTAGAAGGTCTCACTGCTCAGATGAATGAGTTAAGATCTCGATTGATAGAGAAAATGGAAACAGGACAGGAAAAGATGGAAGCATCGCAAAGAGAGATGAAAGAAAGTATGGAAGCATCGCAAAGAGAGATGAAAGAAAGTATGGAAGCATCGCAAAGATAGATGAAAGAAAGTATGGAAGCATCGCAAAGAGAGATGAAAGATAGCCTGAGTCAAGAGATGAATGAAATGAAAGCCGGACAGAGGGAATTGAAAGACGGCTTGACTGAAGCAATGAAGGAAATGAAAGACACTATGGGTGAAGTTCAGGAAGAAATTAAATCTAATCAAGATGAGATGAAGAGAGAGCTTTCAACGGTGAAAGAATCAATCGAAAGTAAATTATCGGATATGGGAAGCAGAATAGATGGAATAGAAAAGAAAGTTTTGAAAATAGAAAAAAGTTTTGAATAGAAAGCTATGAAGATAGAAGAAAATGTTATGAAGGTTGAAGAGAAAGCTATGAAGATAGAAGAAAATGTTAGGAAGGTTGAAGAGAGTGTTACGAAAATAGAACGGAGTTTCGAGGAGAAAGTTAAAGAAAATTTTGATCAGGAACTGAAAGGAAGGTTTACAGAGATAGAAGGTAAACTGAAGAGAAAAGAAGAAGATCTGGAGAGAAAAGTGGAAGAAAAGTTAGAATCCATGCCCCGGGAAACTGAAAAGAAAGAGGGAAGAATCCAGAATCAGGAATTTATTAAGCTATCTACCTACGATGGCAGTTCCTCCTGGCATGTATATAAGACGCAGTTTTCCATCGTAGCTGAAGCTAACGGCTGAGACTCTACCGCCAAGTCTGTCCACTTAGCAGCAGCATTACGGGGAGATGCAGCTGAGATACTGAGAAGTGTTTCTAAAGAAGAAAGGAACGACTTCGAGGCCTTGACTACAGCACTGGAGCTACGGTTCGGAGAGAAGTGTTCTAAGGACTATAGTCGCCTCCAGTTAAAGTCCCGTTACCAGAAAACGGGCGAAAGTTTGCACGAGCTGGCAGCGGACATTCAGAGATTGTCACACCTAGCATTCTCAGACTGCCAAGCTGACACTCGAAACGACTTAGCTCTTCAGTACTTTATCGATGCTGTTCGGGATCCAGAAATTCAAAAAGCGCTGAGACTCTCCAACATCAGAGACGTAGAATCAGCTTTAGACTATGCACTTAGGATAGAAGCAGCCCAACAAGCCTCCCGTAAAGACCGCCATACCATAAGAGCAGTCTCATTAAATGATACGCCTGCTGATGAGAATGAAATGAAGAGAAGTTTCGCAGAGATCTTAAAGAGATTGCGCAACCTGGAAAATAATATAGAAATAAAGGATCGGAAGATAAAGTGCTGGGGCTTTGGAGGGGATGGTCACGTGAAGAGGAACTGCCCTGTACGACCAACTATAAGAAATCACCCGGCTTCAACATCACTGCAGGGAAACTAAGAGGAGCATCTCGCGGGGCGGAGGTTGCCTGAAATTAAAGAGCCCCAATTTACAGTATTTCATGTTTCATCGATGAGTGGCGGCGATAATGGACTTCACGTCTATGGCCAAGTTAACAACACCACCTGCCGGATGATTCTGGACACGGGAGCCAACGTGACCATCATTAGAGCGAATTTGGCTCAAGAACTAAAAGAGAAGATCATCTGGACGCCACCCTGCGTTAAACTCCAGACTGTGACCGGAGACGAAATCAAAATATATGGAAAAATGAACTGGGCCATCACTTTTGGGAATGCCAGTTACCATCATAGGGCATATGTGGCTGATATAAGAGATCCTTTAATCATTGGAATTGATTTCCTGAGAAAATTTAACTTTCAATTGGACTTCAAGAATAATGAACTGCATTCGAGTTCGGAAGACATCGCTGTGTTCAACACTGAAAATCAAGACATACAGACAATTTGCCAGATAACAGCCAAGTCTGAAATTTCCATCCCTCCACACACAGAGACAATAGTTTCAGGAACAACACCTACAAAGCAATACTTCCGCTATGGACTGATTGAATACCCGAATACAAACAATAGCCCAAGAGGAGTTCTGGTAGCTTCATCTCTAGTTGATCTCTCAAAGAGAACTATTCCTGTGAGAGTGGCAAACATCAGCGATAAGGTCCGAACAGTGAAGAAGGATGAGGTGTTAGCAGCCTGCACTCCTGTAACATGCATCAACCGCCCCACGCAATCAACTGAATCCAAGTCTTCTGAACAATTAATAACGGAATTACTCAAGAATGCAGAGTTAGGAAAGGAACAGAGATGTGCTGCGGAGAAGCTACTCCAAGAATTTAAAGACCTTTTTTCTCGAACACCTGAAGACGTCGGGAGAACGAACATCACCCAGCACAGAATTGATACAGTAAATCATCCTCCAATCAAACAACATCCAAGAAGACTTCCCTTTGCTAAACAGGAAGAGGTCACTGAACTTCTAAGTGAAATGCAGCACAATGATGTCATCGAGCCATCAACGAGTCCTTGGGCCTCTCCCATAGTACTGGTGCGGAAAAAGGATGGTTCAACAAGATTTTGCGTGGATTATCGTCGTTTGAATGACATCACGAAGAAAGACAGTTACCCTCTTCCCAGAATTGACGACACATTAGACACACTTGCTGGCAATAAATGGTTCTCGACTTTGGATCTGAAGAGCGGTTACTGGCAAGTAGAATTACATCCTGATGATCGTGAGAAGACTGCATTCACCACGGGACAAGGACTGTGGCAATTTAAAGTTATGCCGTTCGGATTATGTAATGCACCTGCCACCTTCGAACGCCTGATGGAGACAGTGCTAAAAGGACTTTCCTATGAAGCCTGTCTGGTGTATTTGGATGATATTATCATTGTGGGGCGCACTTTCGAAGACCATCTACGAAACATCCGAAAGGTGCTGGAGAAACTCAGAATGGCTAACCTTAACCTCAAATTGAATCTATGGCAGAAGATTCCTGCTCCGGACTGACCATGCATCTTTAACGTGGTTGCTCCAGTTCAAGAACCCGGAAGGACAGATTGCCAGATGGATACAACGCCTGCAGGAATATGACTTCGAGATACGTCATTGTAAACGGACTCTACATGGTAATGCAGATGCCTTGTCACGGAAGCCCTGCTCGGAAAGCTGCAAGTACTGCTCTAGAGCCGAACAGAAATACCTGCCGATAAATCCGGTTGCCTGCCAAGTTACTGTCTCAACACCATCAGATCAAGATCCCGATCCATGGAGTGACGAAGAACTTAGAAAAGCCCAGTTGGAAGATCCTGACATAAAGCCAATATTACAGCTGAAGGAGACAACCAGCAACAGACCTATCTGGCAGGACATTTCCAGATTTAGTCCCATTACGAAAAGTTATTGGGCACTTTGGGACTCTCTTCATATCAGAAACGGCGTATTATACAGAAAGGGGGAATCTGATGATGGGAAAAGCTTCAGATGGCAGATTTTATTACCAAGATCAAAAATTCCAGCTGTTTTAGAACAACTGCATAGTAGCTCTACCGGAGGCCATTTTGGGGTAATGAAGACTCTGCAGAAAGTTCGGGAACGCTTCTACTGGTGCAAGGCAAAGGAGGATGTGGAGAAATGGTGTAAATCCTGTGATGCTTGTGCGGCACGTAAAGGCCCGCAGAAACGAAGTCGAGGAAGACTGCAACGGTATACCGTGGGAGCACCATTTGAACGGATTGCAATCGACATCTTGGGTCCTTTGCCACGGACCTCCAGTGGAAATAAATACATCCTCGTCGTGATGGACTATTTCACCAAGTGGCCTGAGGCATATCCCATTCCCAATCAAGAGGCATGCACAGTCGCAGAGGTCCTAGTGCAGCAATGGGTGTCAAGGTACGGCACGTTCCTACAACTTCATACCGACCAAGGTAGGAACTTTACCTCTAATGTTTTCAAACGACTGTGTCAACTACTTGGCATAGACAAAACCCGGACAACACCCTTAGATCCCCAGTCGGACGGCATGGTCGAGAGGTTCAATCGTACCATCCTGAATAACCTCTCACTTCTAGTATCAAGGAACCAGCAAGATTGGGAGTTGAAGTTGCCATTGTTCCTGCTGGCTTATCGAACTGCTGTCCATGAAACCACCGGCTATACTCCAGCCCAGATGCTGTTCGGACGTGAACTTCGTCTCCCTTGTGATCTCCTGTTTGGTTGTCCACCCGATGCGCCTTCATCGCCCGAGGAGTACATCCAAGATCTCCAGGCACGATTTGAGGACGTACACAACTTTGCTCGGGAGCGGATTAACATGGGAACGGAGAAAATGAAGACAAGGTACGATCTAAAGGCTACACAACATAAGTTCCAGAAAGGAGAGAAGGTCTGGTTGTGGAATCCTGTTCGATGCAAAGGACTCTCTCCCAAGTTACAGTGCAACTGGGATGGACCATACACAGTCTTAAAAAGGCTGAATGATGTAGTGGTGCGTATCACTAAAACACCTTCGTCAAAACCGAAGGTGGTGCACTATAAGAGGCTAGCCAAGTACCACAAGTAACGGTAAAATTAAAATTTAAAATGTAAATACTGGTAAAATTTGCGCATGCGCACTGTAAATATTTGTATATAAATATTTGTACATATTTGTGAATTTTGTAAATATTTCCCACTTAATTTATATTTCTATGTTATCTTTATGTGCAACTTAGTTCTTGTATTTTAGATTGTGTAAATTTGTTTAGTTTCGCCTCTTGACCAAGGGTTGCACTGCCCGGGACGTGCAGTCCTTGGGAGGGGTGCAGTGTTACAAAATTGTAATTAATTGTGTTTATTTTTGCATAAATTCTTTCAAAGAGGCTTAGTAAATTGATAAAGTGCTAATTTTGTGCATTTCTAGTCGTTTTAGCGTTAAAATAACCTTATTTTCCCTTAAAAACGCATTAAAAAACCCAATAAGGCAGGTAATGGATTTGGCGCCAAATTTGGCAACTTTCTCCCACCTTGGCGATTTTTTTTGGCGACCTTGGCGAGAAAATCCTTATATGGGATATACCAAATATGGAAGCTCTAATCTCATTGGTTGATGAGATACGGAAATTTCCGGAACATTCCACACTTTTCTACAGAGGTATATAAGGGTGCTTTCTCGCCAAGGCAAGTCAGTTCAGTTCAGTTTTCAGCCAGCTTCGCTAGTGCTTGCATTGCTCTTGAGCCTCTTTGGAAGAGACTTGCTTTATGTGTTATTGCTATACAGTTTGTACTGTGGATTTGCTATTGACAGCTGTTGTTTAAGCTGTGTTTACTGTTAGAATGGAAGCTGATACTTGTTTTATCGACCTGTATTTTTCTGGAACTTGCTGTGAATAAATTACTGAATTTTTGTACGATGGCCTGTCATTCTCGGACAACTCACGAACCCTCAAGTACGCAACAATGTGTTTTAGACAGAATTTTCAGAAATTAATTTATTAAACTTTACTTTCTTCCCATCATCTGGGTTGTAGAAAATAATTAATAATAAATCTTCCTGCAGCAAGTCCCCCGAAAACCTATCGAAGAAACATATTTTTCCCAGTCGGTTTACTGCTCCCTGTGGTCCTAATATGATAATGCTCTAAATTACACTAAGAAAGTCCGACTACTCATAAAAATTACATTTTGACCTAATTTGTACACTGTAAAAAATGTAGAGTAATATCGCTCCAAATCTGTTGTTGAAATACCTTAAAATTGGGTAAAGAAACATTGAATTTTGTGTTAACACCGAATCAAGCGTTCAAATACATTTTAAGTGGTGTAAATTACATTGTGTCAAACAGCACTAGCGGTGTATCCTTACACCAGAAATTTTGTGCTTACATGAACTTTCGTGTTTCGGAACTTCAATTTTGGAGTTCGTTTGAAAACTGTTTGGTGGCATCATCAGTTTTTTGTTTTGTTTCGTAATATCATTTTCCCGTCGACATGGATAACTTATAGATGCCATTTTTAACTTTACATATCCCAGGTATGTATATTTGTATATTATTTTGTTAAAATAAAGTTTAAAAGGTTAAATAAAGTTAAAAATGTCTCTGATATTTGTACCAATGAATTTTAATATAAGACTTCCATTTAATATAAGTTAGTTTCTCTTTACTAAGTCTAATTTTATTTAATTCGTAATCGTTTCTTAATAATATTCTATGAGCTTGTGTAAGTTATTAAAGTAGTTGTTTAATAATATTTTTTAATCAGTGTGTATTATTGATTTATTGTGATACTCAATCGTGGCATTAAACTTTCTTTCTGAAATAGTTTTTAGTTATAGTAATAAATATATTTTGAGCTTCCTTTTTCTGATTTTTAAATAATTTTACATCCAATTATTTTCAGTCAAAAAAAAAAAAAAAAAAAAAAAAGTGCAGTTCATACAATCAGAATTGTTTTCATAAATTAAATCATATTAAAGCTTGTTAAAATTTGTTTTAAACATAATTATTAACATAGATATAGATCCAATTACGTGTCATAGAATAACAAGCAAAGCTTTTTTTTGCCTGAATACGGCGATTGTTTACACTATAGCAGATGTTTCGAATTTACATTTTTGTTTGTGTTTGAGCTGGGATTCGAAGACGTAAGGACGGGAAAGAGGGAGTGTGTTTTGATTCTGGTTTTTATGGCATAAATGATTTGCTTTCTCATACGTGGGTAAATGTGATTACTAAATTAACATTAAACTTCATATTTTAGAGGAGCAAGAAGAGGCTAAACGGCGCGTTTTTGAAGCCTCTATCAATAAAGATTAAATCTTGTCATATGCGTTTGATACTCATCATTAATCTAAAATTTATCATATTATTCTAACACTTAAACGTTTTAAATGCACATAAAAAAAAAAAAATCTTGAGTGACTCCACTCGACTTTCCGAACATTGAGTAACTAACAGTTTTGTAGATAAAATAAAGAAAGAGGTGTTGCTAAACAAACAAAAAAGAGAAAACCAGAACAGAGTGTTTGAATATTTTTCTCCATATATCACACGAGGTTCTGTTTAACGCTACTGAACTTTGAGCCCTTAGATCATAAGGATAAAGAATTTTTCGTTGTGTCCCTGTAAAAATCTATAAATGCTAGATTCACCAAAATGCTTATAGTTAGTGCAACAGCGATTTATAATATTCATACAAATTTTCAGCTCAATTGAATAAGGCGTTTAGATGCTATCGCTGGTCTCATAGGCCATAAAGATAAAGAATTTTTCTTTGTGTCCCTGTAAAAAAACTGTAAGTGCTACACTTTTAAAAATTTGGCAAAGAATTTTTCTTTGTGTCCCTGTAAAAAAACTATAAGTGCTAGATTCTCCAAAATCTATACAGATTGAGTATCTGTGACCTATAATATGTGTATAAAGTTTTTGCTCAATTGAATAAGGCGTTTAGATGCTATCGCACTTTTAAGATTTTGGTCCCTTGGCCATAATGATAAAGAATTTTTCTTTGTGTCCCTGTAAAAAAAACTATAAGTGCTACATTCACCAAAATCTATAGGGTTCGTACTATGGTGACTTACAATATACGTACCAACTTTCAGCTTATTCGAACAAAGATTTTAGACGCTAGCGTGTTCACTCACAGACATACACACATACATACACACACACATGCACACACACATACACACACACATACACACACACATACATACATCATCGTAAAAATAGTGAAAACGGACTCGTTGGACCTCGAAACGTATAGAAACATCAAAATCTCGAATTCGGATTTTTGACATGATTACAATACTTTCCTCACTATAGTGTTCGGAAAGTAAAAAAATGCTTACTTGAAGAGTTTCACAATGTAACATCATACATGCTAATAGATTTGTACCCTGTGGCAGAATTTAGGCGACACAGCGACATTGTCACAGAAAAGAAATTGTCACTTGCAGAAAGATTTGCTCATAAAAATTAAAAGTATTCCTAAATTTCAGTAGAAAATAGAAATTCATGTCTTATACTTAAGAATTCTTCAACAGTATATTAATAATATTGATATTTTTAGGTAGATTCCTTATAGGAGATCTACCTATTGCAATGGTTCTCATGACACGACTTCAGGAAAATTTCTTCATATCTTCACCGATCATGACCCCTAGAACCCAAAACCACCCTCCGTTCAAAAGTATATATATATATATATATATATATGTATAACGCTTTTTCCCATGTTAAGTTGTGAACACGATAACTGGAGTAATTTTTATTTAAATTTAACCAGCTCAGGATATGTTGTCAGGACAGTAAAAATCTCGGTAGAGTTCGTAGATGGGGTATCCAGCTTAAAGGTGGTGGAAATTTTCATTTGCCCATAATTTCTTTAATATTGAAAATAGGCAAAAATTTCAAATCAGGCGAATTACCGCCTTACCCTGAAGAACAATTTTTGTATTTAATCTTTTTCGTTAGCTTCAATTGCTTAGAAGTTACAAGCTAAAAAGTAATTTTTTGTTACTTGTGTTGAAGCCGACATTTTCTATTGCATTGCAAAAATTTATAATCTGATGCTTATGTCACGTGCAAACGATAATAAAAAAGATCACTGAAAATATAATAAAATTTTAATCATGTTTTACACAATATAATAATCTGATTTAAAGAAAAAAAAAAAAAAATGTTTAATTTAACAGAAAATATGACGTCACAATTACAACAATGTACTGAGAAAAATGAAATAAAATTTTATCCGTGATTTTAAACAAATAAAATAACAAAAGAATAACAGTTAATGAATAAATATAAATAAAATCAACATATCTTAGGGCTACGCAGATTTAGACCAACGAGATATATAAATTAGAGTGCTGATTCAATGGATGAAGGATTAGCTTTCCGTGGTTCAAGATGAATCACGTGACATGCTCTAATAGGTTGCTGTGTTTGGCCTTTTATCGCTATTTTGGCATTTAAAATATCAGTTCGACAAATTATCATTATTATTAGGTAACATGACAGTCCTATGACCGAAATAAATTGTTTTTAAAATAATTTTACACATATTTCACATTTTAATAAATAATAAAATACCTTTTTTTTCATCGTTTCCCAACAAAGTTTAAAACTTTTTATAAAAGAAAATTTAAACTTTTAAAGAGCTAAATTTAACAACAAATAATAATTTTTCAACTGTTTTTCAGCATTTTGTCGGTTAAAGTTCAACTACACGAAATAAAAAGGAAGTAAAATCAAAATCAAATTGATTTAGAACAAAAGAATATTAAACTACTTAAGTAAACAAGAACATTGGCGGTTATGACTTATGCGAAGAACAATCTCCAAACCGTTGCCATAGAAATTTACTGAAAATAAGTTGTTACCAAGGGAACCAACGAATACGCAGGTGCAAGGAGAGCATGTCACATGACTCATTTTGAACCTTCTCAAAGGGTTACCATTTATCACTCTACTTTATATATCTCGTTGATTTAGACTTAGCTTTATGACATTGATGCTATAATGTAAAAGATAAATGTCATCATTAAGGGAAAAAAAAAAAAAAAAAAAAAAAGATCGTGTAAATTGATGCTAAACGAATTAAACTGGCATGGTAGAAAAAGTAATAAATTTGGAGCCATTTAGGTATTATCCCTTTGACAAATGAACTAGGGACGATTTTAATGAATTTTTCGTTGAAGTTTATTTTCATAAAAACTTAAATTTAAATTAAAGTATTTCCTTACTCGAATTCCCATATTTTTATATATAAAATTATACGATAAAAAAAAAAAAAAAAAAAAAAAAAGAAAGAACACTCTTTTATTGAAAAGTGAACTAATAAAGGTTCTAGAAAATTATTACATACTTTTAAATCTTTATTAAAAAAAAATTAATTGTTGCCACTCGACATTATACAAATGCATCTAAATCCTGTGTCACATAGTTTTGTATAAGTATATATATTTTGTTTGCCCCTGGAACCTTCCCCTGATGGGAAAAGTGCCTGGAAACACTTGTATCTAGTATTGTCATTGATTATGAAGTCGTGTGCAAAATTTCAGGTTCTTCGAACGACAAGAAGTTACCGAAAATTGAATTGCAAAATTCCATTACATACATTAATAGTTGCATCATATCAAGTTAAAAAAAGTGTGTTAATTAAAAACCATATTAAACGCTTTTATTAACCATTTAAAAATGTAAAATTAAAATAATACGTCAATCTCAATACAAATATCGTTTGTGGTGTATAGTTTAGAATGTCGGTTTAGGCAAGAATTTAAAATTTACGATTCAGAGTAATACATTACAGCTTCCTTTGACTTTTTATCTTGTCGAAACAAGATATTGGTCTGTGAAGTGATATGAGGTTTTTGCGTGGAAAGAAAATATAATGACGCCAAATCTGCTTTCTCCATCGCCAAGCTCGCCAAATTTTGTCGTCCGGCAACGAATTTTGTCGCCCAGCCAAAACTTTCGTCGTCAACGATAAAATTTTGCCGCCAAATCACAAATATCATTGCTAAGTCGCAAGTTCTGTCTCCAGAATCTCGCCAAATCCTACAATTTACTAAATTCAAAACAATTAACGTTGAAATTCAGCGGTGCCAAATGGTCCAATGTTAACTAATGTTAATGTTAATGTTCCAGATTATGTGTACCAAAACAGTTTCACTTTACAATTTTTACTCATCTAACAATAAGAATCACAATACATAATACAAAACTTTCAATAATTCAATAAAAATTACAATGAAATAACTATCCAAAAACCGCTACCACTTAACTGTATTTGACTTGACCATAGCAACGTCAGGCTTACCAGTGCTTGACCATAGTAAGGTCACAAGTGTATTTTCACGTTTTTATTATTTTTCTCTATATATTAAAAAAAAGTAACTGTCGCTGGCGTCAATTTTTTTTGTCTGCGACAGCATCTTCTCGCGGAGGGCAAAGTGCTCTGCATCATGAAAGGTATCAGTGTATTTCGACTGCTTCAAGGAAGGCATTTCAGCTGCTTAGAAATTTCTATCATTTTAATTAACGGAGTTATTAAGAAAAACGTCGGGTTTATGAAGGTACTCTATTTGCCACCGGAGGGAAAAGTTTCTCTTATGACGTTTTTTTCCGTGTCTCTGACGTCACTTTCCTCAGGAAAATTAAAATGTGATCAATGGTGTAAATAAGAAAATTGAAATATGAGCATCTTTGAGATGCTCGAGAGAAGAAAAAAATTATTTAGAATAGCAAAACATGAAAATAACCGATATTTTTAAAACATTAAGTAAAAATTTAATAAAAATGAAATGAAAATTGGTTTATATTTTTATTTTATTTTATATTATTAGTTAAGTTTATACTATTAGTTTAGTTTATATTATTAATTTTTATTTTAACTTTAGGCGAAAAAGATTTAGTAATGAATATAATAATTATGTTAAACAACGATTGGTATAAATTTAGAAGTTAAGACCAAAATTTTTTTAAATGAAATTTACGAGACAACAACATAGATTACTTCATATAAAGATTTAGTTTTTTCACTCAAAATATATTTAAAATGATGGATCTTTACTCTGACTAATTTAGCTATTTTTAAAATTTAGAAATGAAGAAACTCGTATGTTTTTCGCCAAGGAATTCATTTACGCAACCACAATAGCCATTTTAACTCTAGCCATGCCTTAAATACAGAGAAAAAGGTACTTACGTATTAACGCCACCGCAGCTAGGTACAACTATAGTATTTCCCCACAACTGAATTTGGCGATTTTTCTTTGGCGCCGTTTTGAACGATAACGATGCCGTTCTGGACTCTTTGAGATATAATATGGCAGCCTGCATGCTGCTTATTTTGGATTTATGATTATATGATTTAGCTTATGATTTACGATTTAGCTTATGATTTTATCATTTATGATTTTTAGATTTATGATTTAGTCATAATCGCCAAATATAAATCGCAAAATTCAGTTGTGGGGAGATACTATAGATGTTCACTCTGATAAATAAGATTCCAAAAGATGTCTCGCTGTCCCCCTATGTCTCTTGTGTGCGAACAACAAGATTACTCTTTATTGGCGCATTAGCGCAACTTCTGCTGCGGTGGCGTTAATACGTAAGTACCAAGAAAAATTATAAAATAGTGCAATAATAATAATAATAATAATAATAATAATAATCACAACCTATTTTATTTTTTTAAGCATTGGTGTAAAACTTTGCAGAAAACAGAATTTAATTTAATACAACAGGACTTTTTTTTTTTTTTTTTGTCTATTTTTCCATGTAATGGAATGAAGTAACTGCATTGCTAAAATATTTTAGTTACGCCTAATACAAGACCTCACTGCCAGATTTTAAATTTTTCATTTATTTTGACGATGACTTAAATTATCTATCTCAGTTATGTATGTCAAGATTTTTGCGAGAAAAGTCTAAGCTACTTTGGTGCCAAATTTAAAATTTCGCCAAGAGGTTAAACTGTTCCATTGCTTTAGCACATTTTTTTTTCAATTTTATTTTAAATATTTTTTAACTTAATTCAAGAGAGAAAAAAAAGAACATTTTTTATTTGAGCTAAATATACGAAATATCTCCAGGTAAAATATTATCCGTACTATTAGAAAGAAAATGGCTAAAGTAGTTTTTCCTGTACCTTTGATGTCTCTATAAATTACATTAAATTATATTATCCAATATCATTATAGTTCATTCATCACAGGCATTTTTTATTTTCTAAATTCAATATTATATAATATATATGTAAAAAAAAATCAGGGTGTAACCAGTACACATCCAGAAGCTGTAGCCAACAAATATTTAGAAGCCAATCATTAACACAAGTTCAGGAGATATCGCCAACAACTATTAAGATGTCATGTTCAATATATATACCAGTAGATATCGCCAACAATAATAATTATTCAGAATATATCGCCAACAAGTATTCAGGAGCCATCATGAATATTTATTCAGAAAATATTGTCAACAAACATTCAAAAGCCATCCAATTTATGAATGGTGATGGTCTATGTTGAATACTCCAAATCGGCAATTCGTTTTTACAATATAATCAAGGATGAATTTTTCACTTATCGGTAGGTTTCGAAAAGTGTGATTTATTTTTCCCCCCGATTTAACTTAGTATTTAATATAGTTTAAGAAATGGTAAAATCAGATATTGACGGGCATCTAGGCACATTCATGGCGACAATGCAAAATCGCTATCTGAAAGAAATTGTCCTGTCGTACTACTACTAATGAAATGTTTAAAATAATTGCAATAATCACATAAGTTATTTAATTTCAATAGATCTGACTAAATCATATTCTAGGAAAAATGCACTTTAAAAAGTTGCATGTTTACTGTTGTAAGCACCATTTTAAACCTTGTTGTACATTAGAAATAAATGCAGAGTGTTACATATATTGCCCTAAATTAACTAAAAAAAATTCAATAGTAAAAAATATAGGCATTAGAAAAAATAAGTTCATAATTTCTTTAATCAAGCAATAATACCCGAAAAAATCATCGTCCAACAGTGACAAAAATTTAACAAGTGGATCGTATAACAAAGCTGTAGCGCTAAATCGTTTAGATAAAAATTTCTCTCTGTTCTAAACAGTTAGTGCTATCGTTGTTTATTTTGTGTGTCTAGCTGTTTAACATATGTTTTCTCTCAAAATAATGGCAAATTGTTATTAAACTGTCGAACGTTAAGACAGATTTTTCACATATTTTAAACGATATAATATTAAATATTGTGCATTTCAATGTGATACCATATATGGTGGATTTCTATAATATTGTTCAACTTTTCTCTTGTGTTATGTATTATTAATATTCCAATTCAATGAAAGGCAAAGTTGCGAATAGTCGGGCAAAATCCAGCAGGGGTTAATGAGCGAAGCAAGTCGGGGTGAGGGAAAGCCTTCTTCGGGGGTTGGTGAGCGGAGCGAGCAGGGGGCAGAGCTCCCTAGTTCTTTAAAAGAAAGATATTGAACTTCAGTTACATGAAATTTAAATAAAAATTATAATTTTGATTAAGCTTCGGTGGGGAGGGGGGGGGGGGTAGCCCAATAGCTCCCTCCGGATTCACCATTGCTGGGATTGTATATCTTTAAGACTTCTATTTGTTGAATGACTATGAGCTTTGAATTTTAAAAAATCGAAACACTTACAGACCAATAAATCTAGTATAAAATTTTAAGTATATTGAATAAAATTCTTTTTTAGTTGAAAATTAAATTTCTTGAAAACAGAATAGCGACGTAAAAAATTCAATGTGTGAGAACAAAGCCATTGGCTAAGTATTAATGCATATGTAAAATTTCTTTACATTTGTAACATTAACGTAAAGGAATCTACCTTTGCCTTTAAGCTTGCCGAAAAGGGATTTTTATAATTATATGGACATATTATGTGTAAATTAAAAAATATGTCAATATTGTCTTGCAGAAAAAGTTTACACGAACAAGGCTTGTCGCAGAAGGCATTAAAATATTCTGCCACAGGGGATTTGCAAATATAGTAATAACCATTTATGGCAATAACATTTTACAACTGCAGTTAAATCGTCCGTCTGAATTTCTAGTAACATAGAATTAATAAACATTGTTTAAATTTTTCTTTTTATTTTAAATAAACAATTTTTATGCATCTTTCCCATGATTAAAAAAGCATTTGCGATTTTCTTGTAAAAAAAAAAAAAATTGTAATGATCTATACTAAATAGATTTATTTCATGTTTAAAAGAATATTTTACACTGCATCAAGAAAGATGACACAAGTCAAAATTTGGCAAAGTTGAATTTATGTCATTAAAAATGTCTATGAAGTATACTAATGAGCACGAAAAGCGTCACATCTCTATTTCGAAATTTGGGTGAATTTCAAAATTAAGTGGCAGTTGTGGCAGTTTTATTGCAGGCTAGTCAATATTTTATCCTTATTTTTAAATTGATTTTTCGTAAATATTATATTTTAGAGCTATGTCACTTTTCTCGACGGGGTGTGATTTGTTTTCTGATTATTACACTGTAAAAAATGTACCTTTTTTGTTGCCAGAAATTCTCTGTAATTTGAGAAAATATGCGTAATTTACGAAAAAATTACGATGTCAGAACGTATTTTCTCAAATTACAGAGAATTTCTGGCAACAAAAAAAGGCAAATTTTTTACAGTGTATTCTATGATATAGTTATGTCTCTTTATAAATCATGTTAGTGATCTACAGGATTTTAATTTGTGAATTTAGTAGTCCTTGGAATCTAAAAGGTTAGGGAACTATCTATCTATAATATATTACTCTTACTGAAATGTTAAATCATGCTCCACAAACTTTAGCAAAAAAATATAAAAATATAATCATTTATAAGAATGACAGACTAACTTCTAGATCTTACATAATACAATTAAAAGAATGATTCATAAAACTAAATTTTTGTATCATTAAATAGGTAAACAGTAGTATGTTTTGTTTTGCATTTAGTAATAGTTGAAACAATGATATTATACACCAAATAGGATTTAGTAAAGCATCCTTGTTTTCAATTTATTTATGTTTTAATGATATCGCAGAAGGTATTCCGTCAACGACACTGTAAAACATATTTTGCCACGAAAACTGGTGGCAACTACTTTACACCAAAGATGGTGCAATGAAAATTATTTTGGTGTAATGAAACACCAGAAATTGATTTACACTATTTTTGGTGTAAAGTAGTTGCTACCATTTTGGATGTACAGTTACATATATATATATATATATACAGTAAGACCCCGCTTAACGCGGGGGATACGTTCCATCAAAGTAGAGCGTAATGCGAAACAGCGCTAAACGAGGCTTCCGTAAAAATGTGTCCGTATAAAAATAAAAATGCGTCCGTACAGCACCGCACTAAACAAGAAACACAACTACACTGTTTCGGATATGTTATTTGGAACGTGCTGCGCACGCACAATTTCGGGGAATCCCCGGGGTGAAATAAAATAGCGCTAAATGAAACAGCGTTCAAAGGGGTCTTACTGTATTTATTAAGTGTAGTGGCTCAGTTCAATGACTTGCTTGGTTATCAGATATCTGATACCTACATCTGATCTTGCTTTTTCTGCCAGAGTAATATGAAGTCAATAGTGTGGAAACCCCGAGTTGAAACATTCGCAAACCTTGTCACGCTTTACCTTCTCGGTAGCATCTCGGTACTATATATAACCAGACTTGACACTGAACAGGAATATAAACATTTACGTTGGAAACGCCAATGAATAATAATAATAATAATAAATAAACTGCAATTTCGGTAGCGTAAAGCGTATCGCCATCAGCGCAGAATTAAAAGTGTATTATTGCTCTTATATATCCCAATTTTCTATTGGATAACACCTCCATTTTTTTAAATTTCTATTGTCTACTATTGCAATGACGCTAAAATTCGCTTCCCTGCGAGAGCAATCCACCTTGTCATTCTGCACTGACGACGCGACGGTACGTTTCACACGATCGAAACTGCAGTTTGCTTTATTTTCACTTGAAACAAATTTTACGAGTTTTTGTAGTCAATAATGTTTACTTAAAAAGCGTTTTATTTATTAAATATTATTTGAATTTAATAAGGTCAACTTATAGATGTTTCAAACAAAAATTTATCGAAAAGGAACTATGCTAATTTTTTATTTTTTTAAACATTTATGATCAGCTATGTGTCTAAAAGCCATTTTTTACAATTAGTTTAGTAATTTTTAAAATATATTAAGTAGTGAACGTTAAAGGGTTAAAGAGCTTTATGTGTCTTCGCAAATTTTGTTCTTCTCTTATTTTCTTTCGTCTATAGCTCGTATAGAAGGCATTTCCGAGTTTACAAGGTTGAGTGATTTTTTAAGCGTCTTCATGCCTTCTGCCCTCTTGTAAAATATTCATACTGCCCATGAATTATTCTGTATAACTTTTTGACAACATTGATTTCACTATTGTTTGAAGAAAATATCACTTAAAGGAAAGCAATCTTACCTATTTTGTGATCTAAAGCTAGATCATATTTCCCAATTTCTACGAATCTTCCATGGTTGGCAACACAGCGAAGACTGGCATAAAATTTATCATCAGCTAATGAGTTGAGCACAACGCGTACGCCTGTTAAAATAAATAAATAAATAAATGAAATATTAACCACATATGCTCAAGCTCAAAAATTTTTCAATTATTTTCCTGTTAGCATTAAATTCATTAATTTTTTCATTCTTAAGAGAATTAGAAGATTGTTATTCTGTGTATTAACTTATTTCTTGTCATCTTCTTCTTCTTCTTCTTTTTTTTTTATTTTTTTTATTTATTTATTTATTTTTTTTTTTTTTGAGGGGATTATGGTCTTTTTAATTGTTTTTTACAATATTTTAGACAATTTATTCCACCATTGCTCCCAAAATGGCAACTCCTTAAATAATATATTACTAAAATGTTTGAAATTGTTTTGATCCTGTAATATCCTTTACTGAAACTTAATGATTATATATATATATAGTTACAAAATTGTAAATAATTGTGTTTATTTTTGTATAAATTCTTTCAACGAGGCTTCGTAAGTTGATAAAGTGCTAATTTTGTGCAATTCTAGTAGTTTTAGCGTTAAAATAGCCTTATTTTCCCTTAAAAACTCATTAAAAAGCTCAAATAAGGCAGGTAATGGATTTGGCGCCAAATTTAACGACTTTTCCCCTCCCTGGCGATTTTTTGGCGACCTTGGCGAGAAAATCCTTATTAAGGATATACCAAATATGGAAGTTCTAATCTCATTAGCTGATGAGATACGGAAATTTCTGGAATTTTCCACACTTTTCTACAGGAGCATAAAAGGGATTCGCCAAGGCTAATTCAAATCAGTTCAGTTCAGTCTGAGATCAGAGTCAGTCAATTTCGCTAATGCTTGCATTGCTTTGAGCCTCTTTGAAAAAGACTTGCTTTATGTGTTATTGCTATACAGTTTATACTGTGGATTTGCTATTGACAGCTGTTGGTTAAGCTGTGTTTACTGGCTGAATTGAAGCTGATACTTGGTTTATATACTTGTATTTTTCTGTAACTTTCTGTGAATAAATTACTGAATTTTTGTAAGTTTCGCCTTTCATTCTCGGACAACTTACGAACCTCCAAGTACGCAACATTTCTGGTGTCAGAAGTGGGATTGTCTGTAAATGGTGATAACTAGAGCTATGGAGCAGGAAATGCAGAAACTTCTAGAAAGCTTAGCTACCCAGATGAATGAAATGAAAGCCGGACAGAAAAAGATGGAAACCGGATTGATCGAAAGAATGAAGGAAGGACAAAGAGAGATGAAAGATAGCCTCAGTAAAGAAATGAAGGAATGCCATAAAGAATTGAAAGACGGCTTGACTGAAGAAATGAAGGAAATGAAAGACAGTTTGGGTGAAGAAATTAAATCTAATCAAGAAGAGATGAAGAAAGAACTATCATCAGTGAGAGACGACTTAGCAAACGTGAAAGAAGTGATAGAGTGTAAGTTATCAGATGTGGAAAACAGAATAGATGGAATAGAAGAAAAAGTTATAAAGATTGAAGAAAAATTTGACGAGAAAGTTTCGAAAATAGAAGAGAATTTTGAAAAGAAAGCTATGAAGATAGAAGAAAATGTTATAAAGGTTAAAGAGAGTGTTACGAGGATAGAACGGAATTTCGAGGAGAAAGTTAAAGAAAATTTTGATCAGGAACTGAACGGAAGATTTTCAGAGATAGAAGGTAAATTGAAGAGAATAGAAGAAGATCTGGAGAGAAAAGTGGAAGAAAAGTTAGAATCCATGCCCCAGGAAACTGAAAAGAAAGAAGAATCCAGAATCAGGAATTTATTAAGCTATCCACCTACGGCGGCAGTTCCTTCTGGCATGTATATAAGGTGAAGTTTTCCATCGTAGCTGAAGCTAACGGCGGGACTCTACCGCCAAGTCAGTCCACTTAGCAGCAGCATTACGGGGGGATGCAGCCGAGATACTGAGAAATGTTTCTAAAGAAGAAAGGAACGACTTCGAGGCCTTGACAAGAGCACTGGAGCTACGTTTCGGAGAAAAGTGTTCTAAGGACTATATTCGCCTCCAACTAAAGTCCCTCTACCAGAAAGCAGGTGAAAGTTTACAAGAGCTGGCAGCGGATATTCAAAGACTGTCACACCTAACCTTCTCCGATTGCGAAGCTGACACTCGAAATGACTTAGCTCTTCAGTATTTATCGATGCTGTACGGGATCCAGAAATTCAAAAAGCGCCGAGACTCTCCAACATCAGGGATGTTGAATCAGCTTTAGGCTACGCACTTAGGATAAAAGCAGCCCAACAAGCCTCCCGTAAAGACCGCCATTCCATCAGAGCAGTCTCATTAGACGATACGCCTGCTGATGTAGCTGAAATGAAGAGAAGTCTCGCAGAGATCTTAAAGAAATTGCGCAGCCTTGAAAGTAATAAGGAAGTAATACATCCGGAGAAAAAGTGCTGGGGCTGCGGGGGAAACGGGCATGTGAAGAGAAACTGCCCTGTACGACCAACTAAAGAAAATAACCCAGCTTCTCCCTCACTGCAGGGAAACTAAGAGAAGGCCATCTCGCGCGTGGCGGAGGTTGCCTGAAATTAAAGAACCACAATTTACAGTATTTTATGTTTCATCGATGAGTAGCGGCGATAATGGACTTCACGTTTATGGCCAAGTTAACACCACCACCTACCGTATGATTCTGGATACTGGAGTCAACGTAACCATCATTAGAACGGATTTGGCTCAAGAACTAAAAGAGAAGATCATTTGGACGCCGCCCTGCGTTAAACTCCAGACTGTGACGAAATCAAAATATATGGAAAAATGAACTTGACCATCACTTTTGGGAATGCCAGTTACCATCATATGGCATATGTAGCTGATATAAGATATCCTCTAATCATTGGAATTGATTTCCTGAGGAAATTTAACTTTAAATTGGACTTCAAAAATGATGAACTGCATTCAAGTTCAGAAGACATAGCTGTGTTCAACAATGAAAATGCAGATATTCAGCTAATTTGTCAGATAACAGGCAAGACTGAAATTTCCATTCCTCCACACACAGAGACAATAGTTTCAGGAACGTCTCCTACCAAGCAATACTTCCGCTATGGACTGATTGAATATCCGAATACATACAATAGCTCAAGAGGAGTTCTGGTGGCTTCATCTCTGGTTGATCTTTCAAAGAGCATTATTCCTGTACGAGTAGCAAACATCAGTGATAAGGTCATGATAGTGAAAAAGGATGAGGTGTTATCAACCTGTACTCCTGTTACATGCATCAACCGCCCCATTGCAATCAACCGAATCCAAGTCTTCTGAGCGATTAACAGCGGAACTACTCAAGAATACAGAATTAGGAAGTGAACAGAGGTGTGCTGCGGAGAAGCTACTCCAAGAATTTAAAGACCTTTTTTTCTGGAACACCTGAAGACGTCGGAAGAACGAACATCACCCAGCACAGAATTGATACAGGAAATCATCCTCCAATCAAACAACATCCAAGAAGACTTCCATTTGCTAAACAGGAAGAGGTCACTGAACTTCTAAATGAAATGCAGCACAATGACGTCATCGAGCCATCAACGAGCCCTTGGGCCTCTCCCATAGTACTGGTGCGAAAAAAGGATGATTCAACAAGATTTTGCGTGGATTATCGTCGTTTGAATGACATCACGAAGAAAGACAGTTACCTCTTCCCAGAATTGACGACACATTACACACACTTTCTGGCAATAGATGGTTTTCGACTTTGGATCTGAAGAGCGGTTACTAGCAAGTAGAATTACATCCTGATGATCGTGAAAAGACTGCATTCACCACGGGAGAAGGACTGTGGCAATTTAAAGTTATGCCATTTGGATTATGTAATACACTTGCCATCTTCGAACGCCTGATGGAAAGAGTGCTGAAAGGACTTTCCTATGAAGCCTGTCTGGTGTATTTGGATGATATTATCACTGTAGGGCGCACCTTTGAAGACCATCTACGAAACATCCGAAAGGTGCTGGAGAAACTCAGAATGGCTAATCTCAAATTGAATCCAGGCAAGTGTAACTTGTTCCGTCGTGAAGTGAGTTACCTCGGTCATATCATCTCTGCCGAAGGTGTGAGAACTGATCCTGAGAAGATCTCTGCAGTCGAGAACTGGAGTCGCCCTGAAAATGTATACCAACTACGAAGTTTCCTGGGGTTATGCATTTACTACAGGAAGTTTGTCAAGGGTTTCTCAAATATTGCCAGACCACTCCACAAACTGACGGAAGCCAAACAGAAGTTCCTGTGGACAGATGAATGTGAAAATGCGTTCAAGCGACTTAAAGAGACCTTAACGTCCTCGCCTAACTTGACGTATTCACAGCCCGACAGACAGTTCAGATTTGATAGAGATACCTGCCATGAGAGTGTCGGTGCTGTTCTGTCGCAGGAAATTGATGGTCATGTTATTGCCTATTGGAGTAAACGCCTATCTAAACCAGAGCGAAATTACTGTACCACCAGGAAAGAGCTACTCGCCATCGTCCAAGCCATAGAACATTTCCATCATTACCACTATGGCAGAAGATTCCTGCTCCGGACTGACCATGAAACTTTAACGTGGTTGCTCCAGTTCAAGAACCCGGAAAGACAGATTGCCAGGTGGATACGCCTCCAGGAATATGACTTCGAGATACGTCATCGTAAAGGAACTCTACATGGTAATGCAGATGCCTTGTCACGGAAGCCCTGAAGATGGATATTACAGCTGAAGAAGACGACCAGCAACAGACCTACCTGGCAGGACATTTCCAGATTTAGTCCCATTTCGAAAAGTTATTGGGCACTTTGGGACTCTCTTCATATCAGAAACGGTGTATTATGCAGAAAGTGGGAATCTGATGATGGGAAAAGCTTCAGATGGCAGATTGTATTGCCAAGATAAAAAATTCCAGATGTTTTAGAACAACTGCATAGTAGCTCTACCGGAGGCCATTTTGGGGTAATGAAGACTCTGCAGAAAGTTTGGGAACACTTCTACTGGTGCAAGGCAAGAGTGGACGTTGAGAAATGGTGTAAATCCTGTGATGCTTGTGCGGCACGTAAAGGCCCGCAGAAACGAAGTCGAGGAAGACTGCAACGGTAAAACGTAGGAGAACCATTTGAAATGATTGCACTCGGCATCTTCGGTCCTTTGCCATGGACCTCCAGTGGAAATAAATACATCCTCGTCGTGATGGAATATTTCACCAAGTGGCCTGAGGCATATCCCATTCCCGATCAAGAGGCATGCACAGTTGTAGAGGATCTAGTGCAGCAATGGGTGTCAAGGTACGGTACGCCCCTACAACTTCATACCGACCAAGGTACGAACTTTACCTCTGCTGTTTTCAAAGGACTGTGTCGAGTACTCGGCATAGACAAAACCCAGACAACACCCTTACATCGCCAATCGGACGGAATGGTCGAGAGGTTCAACCGTACCACTCTGAATAACCTCTCTCTTCTAGTATCAAGGAACCAGCAAGATTTGAACTTGAAGTTGCCGTTGTTCCTGCTGGCTTATCGAAGTGCTGTCCATGAAACCACCGGCTCTACTCCAGCCCAGATGCTGTTTGGACGTGAACTTCGTCTCCCATGTGATCTCCTGTTTGGTTGTCTACCCGATTTTGCGCCTTCATCGCCCGAGGAGTACATCCAAGATCACCAGGCACGATTTGAGGACGTACACAACTTTACTCGGGAGCAGATTCACATGGCAACGGAGAAAATGAAGACAAGGTACGATCTAAAGGCTACACAACATGAGTTCCAGGAAGGAGACAAGGTCTGGTTGTGGAATCCTGTTCGACGCAAAGGAATCTCTCCCAAGTTACAAGGCAACTGTGGTCTTAAAAAGTCACAGTCTTAAAAATGCTGAATGATGTAGTGGGGCAGATCACTAAAACATCTTCATCAAAACCGAAGGTGGTACACTATAACAGGCTAGCGAAGTACCACAATTAACGGTAATATTAAAATTTAAAAGGTAAATACTGGTAAAATTTGCGCATGCACAATGTAAATATTTGTATATAAATATTTGTACATATTTATGAATTTTGTAAATATTTCTCACTCGATTTATATTTATATTTTATTGTTATATGCAACTTATTTTTTGTATTTTAGATTGTGTAAATTTGTTTAGTTTCGCCTCTTGACCAAGGGTTGCACTGCCCGGGACGTGCTGTCCTTGAGAGGGGGGCAGTGTTACAAAATTGTAAATAATTATGATTATTTTTGTATAAATTCTTTCAAAGAGGCATAGTAAATTGATAAAGTGCTAATTTTGTGCATTTCTAGTTGTTTTAGCGTTAAAATAGCCTTATTTTTCTTTAAAAACGTATTAAAAAGCTCCAATAAGGCAGGTAATGGATTTGGCGCCAAATTTGGCGACTTTTTCCTTCCTTGGCGACCTTGGCGAGAAAATCCTTATTAGGGATATACAAATATGGAAGCTCTAATCTGATTGGCTGATGAGATACGAAAATTTCTGGAATTTTCCACACTTTTCTACAGGAGTATAAAAAGGATGTTTCTTCGCCAAGGCTAGTTCAGGTCAGTTCAGTTCAGTCTGAGATCAGAGTCAGTCAGTTTCGCTAATGCTTGCATTGCGTTGAGCCTCTTTGAAAGAGACTTGCTTTATGTGTTATTGCTATACACTTAATACTGTGGATTTGCTATTGACAGCTGTTGGTTAAGCTGTGTTTACTGGCTGAATTGAAGCTGATACTTGGTTTATATGCCCGTATTTTTCTGGAACTTTCTGAGAATAAATTACTGAACTTTTGTAAGTTTCGCCTTTCATTCTCGGACAACTCACGAACCCCCAAGTATGCAACATTTCATATACACACACACACACACACACACACACATATATATATATATATATATAAATAGATTTAAAAGTTTTGGTAAATAATGAGTTAAAGACAATAGACTACTGTAGTGTTCCAGGTCTGAGTAGAATGCTCATCATAGGGGGTTTTTTAAGGCAAATTAGCCTGTACAGTCGGATGCAAAATTACTGAAGCATACAACCACATTTTTCCTATTTCTTTTTTAGTTTGACCGCTAATTTTTACCATTAACTTACTTTTTTATAAACAGAATAAAGACAAAGATTATGACTCGACAAATATTTACTTAACAAAGCAGTATTAGGCGCACATCTTTTAAATACGAATTATTTCTAGCACTTCAATAATTTTGCTAGCAACTGTATTTACCGAAATTTCGGAAAAAAAATCACACAAATTCTGAACGGCAAACGGAATCAGCTCAACAAGGGATCGAACCCCGCACCACCCGTCCTCCAGCATTGAGGATACAACCTCTCGACCATTAGTGGGGAATAAAGAACAGGAAAATTTTATTGTAATCTGGTTAACGTGATAAGTATTGTCAATGTCAGCACGGTGTGTTTCTTGTTGATTGGAAAATTGATCAATTACAATGTTACCAACAAATGCTGATCTCCTTTTGTCAATGGTGAAATATTGCATATTGATTAATAAGAATTCCATAGTAGGTAAATCCACTGAGATTATTTCAGTTATTTTGTCACCAGCTAATAAATTAAGAAGCATTCGTGCTTGAGGCACCTGTTGGGCATTATCAAATATGCAGAATTTTTTTTCTATTATTTTGTTGTCGTTTCTTTAGAAAAATATTAGAGTATAAATATGCGAATAAATGTTATTAATTTTTTGAGTTATTGATTGATTGTCACTATACTTATTAATAAAATAGTGTGTGATGGATGGAGAGTTCGAATTCAATTTCACAAAAGCAACCGAAGGCAGAAAGATTAAAGTTGAAAAACGAACAAACCAATAATTAAAAAAAGAAAGAAAGAAAGAAAAGAAAATCTAACTATAATTCAGTAGAGTGAAATATGAAGATAAACAGTCCTGATTTAGTAACTTTAAAAATTCAGTACTGTGAAAAAATTAAGCAAGCATGAATAAGCAGAATATTGCATTAATATTATGTGATATTAAATTTAAAAATATGGCATTAAAGAAAATTATATTAATACAATATATGAAAAATTAAATAAATAAAACACCTTTTCCATTAGTTCTTTTCATAATCATATTTTCAAATGATGTGTCACGTGAACAACCAATGTTTTCACTTTTAATTCCAGGAAAATGCTCTAGAATATAATTTCTTTTGCGTTCAGTACCTAAAAAAGTTTATGGAAGATAAATATTACAAATAATAATAATAATAATAAAAGAGTTGCATCATTTATTCATTATGAATCACTTTCGAAAATTACAAGACAATTATACTAAAATCTTAATTTTTGAATATACTTAAAATATATATATATATATATATATATAATAATAATAATTTCAAACTCTAACAGAAAAAGGAAAAATAAAATCCTACTTTTAAAAACTACAATCACTAATGCCATTTAAAAAATTATAATTATTCCTAAGAAAAAAAATCTGATGTGGGCACCACATGACTTCCTTATACACTTTTAGAAATATACATAATGTTAAAAAACATTGTCACTGGACCCGAAACAGTTGGCTAAAAATATTTATAAAAAAAATGTGCCTTGTGGGGACTCATTTTAAAGTTGTGTCTTGGGGGGGGACTCATTTCAAAGTTGTGCCTTGGGGGGGACTCATTTCAAAGTTGTGCCTTGGGGGGACTCATGTCAAAGTTGTACCTTGGGGGGACTCATGTCAAAGTTGGGCCTTGGGGGGACTCATGTCAAAGTTGGGCCTGGGGGGACTCATGTCAAAGTTGGGCCTTGGGGGGACTCGTGTGCTTTGGGGGGGACTCATGTCAAAGTTGTGCCTTGGGGGGACTCATGTCAAAGTTGTGCCTTGGGGAGGGGACTCATGTCAAAGTTGCGCCTTGGGGGGACTCATGTCAAAGTTGTGCCTTGTGGGGGACTCATGTCAAAGTTGTACCTTCGGGGGGGACTCATGTCAAAGTTGTGCCTTGGGGTCTCATGTCAAAGTTGGGTTTGGGGGGGGGACTCATGTCAAAGTTTTGCATTGGGGGACTCATGTCAAAGTTGTACTTTGGGGGGACTCATGTCAAAGTTGGGGCTTAGGGGGACTCATGTCAAAGTTGCGCCTTGGGGGGACTCATGTCAAAGTTGTGCCTTGGGGGGGACTCATGTCAAAGTTGTACCTTCGGGGGGGACTCATGTCAAAGTTGCGCCTTGGGGGGACTCATGTCAAAGTTGTGCCTTGGGGGGGACTCATGTCAAAGTTGTACCTTGGGGGGGAGACTCATGTCAAAGTTGTGCTTTGGGGGTCTCATGTCAAAGTTGGGCCTGGAGGGACATGTCAAAGTTGTGCCTTGGGGGGGACGCATGTCAAAGTTGCGCCTTGGGGGAACTTATGTCAAAGTTTTACCTTGGGGGGGACTCATGTCAAAGTTGTGCCTTAGGGGTCTCATGTCAAAGTTGTGCCTGGGGGGGGGACTCATGTCAAAGTTGTGCCTTGGGGGGACTCATGTCAAAGTTGGGAATTGGGGGGGACTCATGTCATAGTTGTGCCTTGGGGGGACTCATGTCAAAGTTGGGCCTGGGGGGGACTCATGTCAAAGTTGGGCCTTGGGGGGACTCATGTCAAAGTTGGGCCTTGGGGGGGACTCATGTCATAGTTGTGCCTTGGGGGGACTCATGTCAATGTCATTTTGAAAAGATTTTGATGAAATTCTGGCAAAAGCAGAATTTAGTTTAGGGCGGAGGACTATTAGTTTTTTTTTTCTTCCCAATTATAACATCTCTTTCAAATTATTCAATTATATTTTCGATAAATTTTAGATTTCGATAAATGTCCATCGAAAAATGATTTTGACAAATTTCCAACTATCGAAAACGATAACGCAAAAATCGCTGTCTGAGACTAATAGGCCCTCAGTCCTAAAAATGAATTATCTCCGTGTTCTGAGCTTTTCTGAAAGTTAGTTAAAAACTTATGAAAGATTTGTACTGGTAACGCTGCCGAAGACAGCAGGGACCCTTAACAGTTGGCTAAAAGTATTAAAAAATTGCATTTTCACCGTGTTCTGATCTAGTCTGAAAGTTTCATATGTCTAGCTAGTCGTGAAGTTAGTTAAATAAATTTTCTGTTGAATCACATAAACGCTGCTGAGGGCAGCAGCAGGTATCGGAAACAGTTAAAAATATTCAAAAAATGCATTGTCAACGTGTTTTGAGTTTTTCTGAAAGTTTCAAATGCCTAGCTAGTCGGGAAGTCAGTTAAATTGCATGATTTCTCCAAACCGTTTTTGAGTTATTACCGTTTTTTGATACATTATGGCCAAAACCTATGTATTTTTGGTCACTATGAACCTAATTTTCCTAAATATCTCCAAAACGGAAAATCATACAAAGTCCAAAAAGGGAGGTGCACAACTAGATGTTATAACAAATCTATGTACCAATTTGCAACTTTCTACGACCAACCGTTTTTGAGTTATGCGACATACGGACACACACACAGACACACATACATACAGACGTCACGAAAAATCGTGTAAAGTCGCTTATATCTCTAAAACGAGAGCTCGTGTTAAGACGACACTTGCAGGTGTACAACTAGACATCATGACAGTCACACGTATAAATTGGCAACATTCAGCGATCATTCGTTTTCGAGCAATGTGAAATACAAAATCCATTTCGCAAATCGGGATTACTATACTTCCTTATACTTTGTATAAGGAAGTAAAAAAAAAAAAAAAAAAACATTAAAAATTTTGTCAAAGACATAATTTAGTTTAGTACGAGGATTATTAATTTCAATCTGTAAAATTTTAATTTTAATTTATCTTTACTTTCTCTTATCCATAGAGTTGAGAAAGTATTGTTTTAGGGTCAAATTTTCGAACGTGAGTTTTTGTTATATTTACATGTTCTGAGGTCCCCTGAATACGAAAATCATGTTTTTAGCGAATGGTCTGTGTGTCTGTGTGGATGGATGTCTGTCTGCTGTTATCAGCATATCTCAAGAACAAATAGTAGCAGAAATTCCAAACTCGGTATGCTAAATGTGTATCATATAGGGATGCTACAGTAAGCTTTTCGTTGAGATGAAGCAAATGGTTCGTGTACAGGGACACTCAAAAGTATTCAAATACATTACGTCTACGGCGGAAATTGCAAAATCGTCTGTATTATAATAAAAGATAATTTTTTTCAATAATAATTTTAATAAATTATTTTTTAAAAACAGAATTATTTTTTAATAACCGAATTAAATTCTATATAAATGTAGGTGCATTAATGAAACGGGGGGTTGAGGGGGGCGATAGCCCCAAATAATTATCATATAAAACTCTTCCGAAGCCTAATTTGAATTGTTTAACACAGGTTTACATAACAGTACTCGTTATCTTACCTCTTAATCTGCAACCTGTATTTATAGTATTAAATTGCAGGGTAAGAGAAAGTCGTGTGAGTGACACCCAGATTATTTATCGCATTTTTTGACCATAAAACTGGGCCACGTACTTTTTAAAATGACTGAAATGAATTAAAATGAAGTGTTACCACCTAAGTTTTATACTTCAGTTAATTAAAAAAAAAAAAAAAATCTTATTGTCGTGTCAAAAAACTGTTTCAGAAAAATCGCCCCTTTCATTTACATTCGAATTTGTAACGATAGGACTGATATTTCTACTTTATTTTGGTGTTCCACAAAACTGGTCTACAAAAAATCCAGATTGAATCTAATAGTCTTCCGTCTTTAATAAATAAATAAAATGTGAATATAAAAAATCAACCCTCTTAAAAAAAAAAAATAATAATAAAACGACAAAAAAAAAAAAAAAAAAAAAAAAAAAAAAAAAAAAAGAAATCTTGTTTTTTAAAAATGGTACAAGAACATCATATTTCCAAAACTTGTACCATAAAATGCACAAAATGAACTCAATTCATTTGACAACCCTAGAAAGGTCTCTATACTTGCCCACCAATAGGTTAGCGCGGTTTTACTTAGTTGGTTAAAATAGACAGAAAATAATATTTTTTGTCGCTTTCGTTGACATTATATTTTTTCATATCTGTGGTTGCAACAGCATTAGAAACAACGTTATGAATCCAACAGTAATTGATGGGTTAAATTTGCATTTAACAGCTTATTTCTAAACCTTGCGCAACTATAAAACAAGAATGAAAAATCATGCCGTACGGTACGTTTTGATTATTAACACTTTCCAACTGTACATAATTGTTGTACCGTATTCAGTGTTCTTTGTCTATGTTATCATACAACGGATAGACAGAAGAACTGAAAGGCATATAGATAGACTAACTGAATTCCTAATCACCCTTAAACATTGTTGGAAAGTGTTAAAAATGCTTTATGCAAATAAATAAATAAACAAATAAATAAATAAATGAAATAATATAAAATAAATAAATAAATGCACTCCTTAGATTCTAACTCCAACTCTCAATACATCTGCATATTTTAATGTAGCCCTGTAAATCTGAAAGTTAACCATTTCATATTGTATACAAAATCTTACTTTAGCACATTTAACAGTAAATGTCAATTTCTTTATGATTTTTGCAGTTATTTAAACGTGATTTTTATTAAAATCACACAATTAAATGTGGAAGAAAATCAGAATTATTGAAATTTTTTTTTCCGACTGAGTGAAAATAATGCCTGGACCGGGACTCGAACCCCGGATCTTTGACTTACAAGGTCAAGGCTCTACCAATTGAGCTATCCAGGCCGACACCCCGGTCAGCATTACTCACTCTGACCGGGGTGTCGGCCTGGATAGTTCAATTGGTAGAGCCTTGACCTTGTAAGTCAAAGATCCGGGGTTCGAGTCCTGGTCCAGGCATTATTTTCACTCAGTCGGAAAAAAAATATTTAAACGTTGTTTATAAAAATGCTATCCTAAATTGCAATAAATTGGCATTTTTTTAGGTGTTCCTGTATACACACGAGTTGTCCAGGATCTATTAATGCCATTCTAAATAGGGAAAATTTAATAGTGAACCTGAATAACATTTATCATTTTTTAAAATTTCTAAAAATATTCATGGACGCTGGAAGCGGGCAGACGGGCAGATAGACAGATGGATTGTCCGATAGACTGTCCTTAAAGTACAAATTCAAATTCTATTCACACTTAAAAATTGTCAGATAACGCTTAACGTAAAAGAAAATGTGTGGCGACTTCTTTTTCGCACCTGGTTCTTTTCTTCCTGTGAATTCATCTCGAGACACATTAAGACACTGATCACGCTTTCTTTACTTTTAAAGATTTTACTTTTACTTACGGCACAAACATAAAATACATAAACGAACACATAAATTAACATCCAATAAAGTATTTTAAAAACAACATATAGAATGGAACGTTAGTCCATCTTGATTCACGTACGCACACACTGTTGCCACACTTTCGTACCAAACTTTTCAGTTCTTGTTTTGGAGTACTCTCGAAATCAGAGGTGCGGCGTTCACACCTTCCCTCCAGTTTCACTAGAGGGACAATGGCCTTCACAGTGAAACTACTAACAAAAATTTGTGGATAATTTATATAACTGTTCATGAAAGTCTAATTGTCCTTTTAAATTCTTAATTATTGTTTCATCTTTAAATAAATGTTCATGAAAGTCTAATTGTCCTTTTAAATTCTTAATTATTGTCTCATTTTTGACCTAATATGCGATGTTCCATCAAGAGCAATAACATTTATATTTCATTTAAAATTTAAATATTTTCTATGGTATAAAATAAGTAACATTTAAACACATAATAGAAATAATATATATATATAATATGTATGAATAAACATTTATCCTGACATGGATTTTCTTATGCACTTTAAATAATCTTAATGAATTAATATACTTGAATATAAGAAACAAAATAAACACACACATATATATATGTAATAACAAATACAATATTAAACAAACTTATGACTTTATTCATGAATGCGTGATAAAGCATCTGCAATAGTATTACTGCTTCCTGGCTTATGAGCAATAGTCACTTGATAGCGAGATAGAGCCAATGCCCATCTTTGTAATCTGGCGTTCTTAGGAACTGTTTCTGTCAAATATTTTAAAGGGTTATGGTCCGTGTGTAAGATAATAGTGGTTCCATAAGTCCACATTTCGAATTTACCTAATGCCCATATTACAGCATAAGCTTCCCTTTCAATAGTGCTCCACTTTGATTGAGCAGGGGTCAGTTTTTGGCTTGCGAAAGTTATAGGTTTCAGTTTATTCTGCTCATCTCTCTGCATTAGACAGGCTCCAATTCCGGTCACTGAAGCATCAGTATCGATTTCAAAAGGTTTCGACATATCAGGTGCATACAGAGATGTTATAGAGCACAAACAATTCTTTAACGAATTAAATGCGCTTTCGGCTTCTTCTGACCATGGAAGGTCCTTTGGCACAGTTTTTCGAGTTAAGTCCGTTAAAGGTTTTGCTATATTGGCATACCGAGGCACATAGTCTCTGTAATAGTTAAATAATCCTAGGAGTGACTTCAATGCTTTCTTAGTTTTAGGGGCTTTCAAATCTTTAATAACTGATATCTTGTCCGGATCTGGGCCGTGCTCTCCTGAGCCTACGACATGTCCTAAATATTTTACTTTCGACATCGCAAACGAGCATTTCTTTAAATTTGCCGAAAAATTCAATTTTTTCAGAGTTTCTAAAATGGATTTAATATGATTAAGATGATCTTCCCAGGTTGAAGAAAATATGATAATATCATCAAGAAAACTTTCGGCGTAGTCACTATGAGGTCGTAATACTTGATTCATTATTCTTTGGAATGTTGCTGGTGCTCCAGATAACCCAAATGGCATCACCTTCCACTGATACTGACCCTTTGGAGATACAAAACTGGTTAATTTCGGCTTTGCTCTGCTAAGGGTATTTCCCAATATCCCTTAAGGAGATCTAAAGTTGTCAAGTAACGAGCTCCACCAGCTTTAAATCTAAGATTTTCTGAATTCTGCATAGGAAAAGGTGGAATTTTACTAACTGAGTTCAGCTCTCTGTAGTCCACGCAAAGTCGGACAGTTCCATCTTTCTTGGCTACACATACCAATGGATATGCTATTTCTGCTGCAGAGGGTTCTATCAGGTCTTTTTCCAATAATTCTGCTATCTGTTTTTCTATATTAGATCTTAATGTTTCTGGAACTTTATAAAGATGAGGTTGTTTCCTCTCTACTCCAGACTTTAACTGGATAGCATGTGGAGGAACTTTGGCTTTCTTTAATTCCCCATCAAATATTGTTAGATATTCTTTAATCAAATTCAACAGCGGTTTATGTTGCTTTGCTGATACCGAATTTGATTTTATACCAGCTTTTAGTTCTTCATCCGTTACTTGCCGTGATTCTACGGGCGCATGTTGTATATCTCCAAACTCTTCATCTGTTTCGTAAATAATTCCTACAGCTCTGACAGGTTGAATATATTTACGCAATTTATTTTGATGAAGATGTCGAACACTTCCATCAGGTAGTTTGACATAAAAAGAATGTGGAGACTTCTTTTCTACTATTTCTCCTGGTCCTTTCCATTTTGAATAAAGACGATTTGTTGAATCAGGGATTAACACTATAACTTCATCCCCAACAGAAAATTCGGTATCATTTGACCGTAAATTATGATAATGTACATATTTCTGCTGCTGTTCCTGAGCTATGCTATCCGCATACTGTGCCGCGTCTTCTAAAGGTTTCCGGAGTTTCAACAGGTAGTCAGCTACAGATTCTCCAATCCCTTGAGGAAGTACGACTTCATCTTCCCAACTTGATTTGAGGATGGCTAGAGGTCCTACAGGTGGTCGCCCATGAACTAGTAGGAATGGAGCAACACCCGTTGTAGCGTTAGGCACTTCTCTGTATGCCCATAACAAGAATGGCAACTGTTTATCCCAGCCTAGACCTTGTGAATTAATTGCATGATGTAGCATGGATTTCATAGTTCCTATCCATCTTTCAACCAAACCATTCGATTGTGGATAACCTGGAGTGGAAAATTTAGGAACACATCCTAATCGTTTTAAAAACTCTTTTGTCAGCTGTGCGGTAAAATTTCTTCCGTTATCCATTGCAATTACTCGAGGAATTCCAGTTCGTACAAATATTTCTATAAATGCATCACAGGCTGCCTTTGCTGTTAAAGACTTCAGAGGTATTGCTTCCGGCCAACGACTATTTTGGTCCATAACGCACAGTACATACTGATGGCCACGTGATGACTTTGGCTCTATTGGGCCTAAAATATCGGCATTAACCACTTGAAATGGGAGTTCTGGCCTTCCAACAGCTTCGATAGGTGTTCTATCGTTTACTTTTCCTTTCCTGCGCATTTGACAATCATGACACGAAGCACATAATTGTTTAACTTCTTTTGGCATTCCTTCCCACCAGAAAGACATTGCAATTCTGTCTCTGGTCTTCTTAGCTGCCAGATGTCCACCAGTAGGAGTTTCATGAGCTAATTTCAAAATGTCCTTTCTTCTGCTTGCCGGTACGACCAATTGAATATATTTCTGTCCGCCTACTTTACCGATATGATATAATAAACTTCTTTCAATCCAGTAACCATTTTTATGTTGCCTAGCTTCTTCGAAGCACCTTTTCAATGTAGGACAGGCTAACTGCTCATCCCTAAACACTTGTGCTTGTGGAACAGGGATATTTTCATTTCTTTCATCCTTACTATCGGTTTCAGTCAATGTCTGTTTAACTACTGAGTTATTAAAGACTTTGGTTTCTGGATGATGCGACTCGCTGTTGTTTAGCTTTGCCTTTCGAATAGTCTCGTGACTTTCTCCCTCCATACAGAACATACACTTTCCATTATCTTCTGTGAGTGGGGTACTAATTGCCTCATCCCCAAGATAATTGTCGTTTGAATTATTCTCAGGTACACTGAACAAGGATTGTTCACCGACTTCATTTATTGTGATTACTTCAACCTCTTCTTCTGAAGAATAGTTTCCGGGAGACCTTCCCTCCACTTTGAACAAGGACGGTTCATTGTTTTCTTCCACTGGGGTGATATTGACCTCAACCCCTGAATTTCCAGGATTTCTTCCTTTCACATGGAACAAGGATTGTTCATCGACTTCTTTCTTCGGGATATTCACTTTATCCCCCAAAGAGATGTTTTCGGGAGACCTTTCCTCCACACTGAACAAGGATTGTTCATTAGCTTCTTTTACTGAAGTGATTCCTGTATCATCTCCCAAATAAGAACGCTTTTGTTCCTTCAACCATTCATATACCCTGGGAGTGATTAAAGCTTCCTCATGCAGCCCTTCTACTACTGCAGCATGCACTTGAACATATGGAATGATTTCTTCATCTGTATGAAGACTTAGCGGAACTGACACAAGTTGTGCTTCCACTGGATTACCTATAGCAGGTCTCAAAAGAATTTTCCCACTTGACTGTAAGCGTTCCTCAGGTACAACTGATTTTCGTAGGTACGGTGATTTCTGCACCACTGTCCACGATGCCTTGAAATTTTTGGCCTCCGATTCCTAAATCCACTTTCAGAAGCTCGCCATGTTTCTCGCTGACTGGAAATTCCCACTCGAAACAAGCGCTATTTAGATTAACACTGACCTTATTAAGGCCCTTACTTTCTTGACTCTTTTTGTTTGTTTTCACGTACTTGCTGAATTGAATTTGGGGCAGGGTTTTTTCATATGGCCTTCCTTTCCACACAAATAGTAGGAGAATTTCGGACGAATGTCTCTTTGTTCTTGCTGTGGCTTAGTAAAAACGCTTTTCTCATCTCTATTGTTATTTCCGAAATTCGCCCCTTTGGATGGAAGATTCCAATTTTCTTTATGAGAAATTTCTTTCGGTTTTTTATTGAAAGTCATTTTGACATTTTCATAATCATCTAATTTACTGGAAATAATATTAGATGACTTAAACAATGACCATTCATCGATGAAATGTTCTTTAATTTCTGGAGGTACTTTCCTTTTAATTTGATCTGTAATAATCAAATCATATAATTCTTCAAATGTGTTAACTTCTAATCCCCGAATCCATTCAGTAAAATAGTTTTTCAACTCGTAAGCAAAATCTCTCCATGTGATATCAGCTTTTTTTAGTATGCTTAATGAAAAGTTGTCGAAATCTTTCAGGAGTAAGTTTATATCTCTTTAACAATAACTCTTTTACTTTTCCGTAATCATTCGTGATTTCTTCGTCTTTCCGAGCAATAACTTCCGCGATTTCGTATGGCAGTAGCCCAATGAGATGAGAAACCCAATCATCTCTTTTAATTTCGGCACGTTTTGCCTGCCGCTCAAAAAGAACTAAATACAGGCTAATTTCGTATGTTTTAGGATCAAATTTTTGTAAGATGTTATGTAATTTTACGCGCATTTTCTCAGAAGTTTCATTTGTAATTCCTTTCTTCTCAAGTTCTATTCTTGCATTTTCCAAACGCATTTTTTCCAATTCTATTTCTTCTCTTCTTATGCGTTCCTCCATCTCTTCATTTCTCTTACGTTCCTCTATTTCTTCCCTTCTTATGCGTTCCTCCATCTCTTCTTTCCTCTTACGTTCCTCTATTTCTTCCTTTCTTATGCGTTCCTCCATCTCTTCTTTCCTCTTCCGTGCTTCAAGTACGTTCGCTAATGTTTCTTTAACAAATTCTTCATCGTAATTCTTTGAAGCCAAAATAGCATCTCTTAACTCATATAACTTTAAATGTTGAACTCCTTCCACTCCAAGCTCAGTAGCAACTTCTTGCAAATCTTTTTTATTCCCTTTACCCAAAAATGCCATCTTCGGATGGATGAAATCAAATCAAGTTCAAAGTTTCCGTGAATAAAATAAATTTTCTTATATTTATAATCACAAACCCTATTGTTTTCGTTCCTAAGAACGTCAGATTTGACATCTTAGTTTTTATCTTAAACAACATTTTCCCCCAAATTAAATAAAATAATCATTAAGTCGGAATGCATACATAAAAGGAGAAAAAGAAATAATATGTATCGAAATAACAAATTTAAAAAAAATGTTTACACAATCAACTCTTTCATTAAATAAATCAGAATATACTTTATTACATAATCAGCTTTCAATAAGTTAGAAATAGTGTTGCTATAGCAACCTTTAATCAAACTTACTTTTAAACAGAAAAGAAAAACAATTTCCGATTCATTCCTCAAAGTAAAAAAATAAACAAAACCGGACGTTCACGAGAATAATTCACTAGTTTTTTTACTGAGATATTTCATTAATATTCTAATAATAATAAAGATAAATAAATAAAAATCATTATCAACGTCTAACAAATAAACAATCATTCAATAAAACAGAACAAATAAATCAAAACAGAACTTGTTTTTTTCTTTTTTTTTTTTCACAATCTGCTTTAATGAAATCTTATTTATTCTAAATCACGTGATGAATAAAAAGAACACACAGAAATTAACAACAATGATCTTGAATAGCATAAAAATATATTCTTTTCACCATTCTTTTTACCATTTTCCGGCTTTTTAAATACAAATAAACAAATATATTTCTATTTTTCATTTTTCAAACACTAGAATTATTATTATTTCAACATTACGAAATATTTAATTTCCATTTACCTATTCTTTACCTTGTTGGAATACAAAATCGGAACAAAATATCTAAATGCTTAATCCTAATTATTTAACATATAAACTTATACAAAATATGACTCTTGATGGAACATTAAAAAAAAAAACATACCCTTTTTTTTTCATCACTATCATGAAATAATCCATACGTGCACTAGCTATTTCACATATGCTTGTCGACTGCGCCAATTGTGGCGACTTCTTTTTCGCACCTGGTTCTTTTCTTCCTGTGAATTCATCTCGAGACACATTAAGACACTGATCACGCTTTCTTTACTTTTAAAGATTTTACTTTTACTTACGGCACAAACATAAAATACATAAACGAACACATAAATTAACATCCAATAAAGTATTTTAAAAACAACATATAGAATGGAACGTTAGTCCATCTTGATTCACGTACGCACACACTGTTGCCACACTTTCGTACCAAACTTTTCAGTTCTTGTTTTGGAGTACTCTCGAAATCAGAGGTGCGGCGTTCACAAAATGCAATTCCAACAAATTTCCAATAATAGCCCTTAATGTAAATGAATATATTTATGTGGCCTTGTAAATCATATGAGGGCTCGATCCTCAATGCGCCAGTATGTTGCTGTTTGCAGATAATTAATAGAAAATATTCACATTGTGAGAAGAAAATCTGTCAGTGTCTTCACAGTATCCTAAAGCATACGGATGACGAGAAAATGACAAAAAACTAATTTGAACTTGATGGTGTGTTGGTTACTTTGTAGGCAAATGGCTGATTGCAGAACTACAGAATTTTGCATTAAGTTGCATTTTAACCTCACCTGGTGCTCATGGAAGCCCGATTTTCAAAATTATCATTAGCTTTTTTAAAGTTAATTAAAAATTTTGCCACTGTGGGGATTGTCTGGTGCTTCCATCTGTTTTCATAGAGTTAAGATGATAATCTGTCTGAGAAATGTCTGTCGAAAAACGTAGTTTTTGAATAATAGCAGGGCCACTTATTGTTCAGTTAGCATTAAAATTGAAATGTCTGGTTAAGGCGCAAATGTTAACTTTGGGGTCCTGCAACCGATGTAGCATAATGGGGTACCCAAAGGTAAATTTTAAGCGATTTTAATGGAATATTGTTTCAAAATTTATAAAATTATTTAAAATATTGTGATTAATGATTTTGAAAATTCCTTTAAATATAGTAACTAGCAAAGTACGCAAAACCTGTTACTATATTAATATTAAAACGCTTTTATTAGCTTCACCTGTATGTATGTATGTTTTTATGTATGTTTGTATGTTTGTAACCGCTCTGGGAGCAAACAAAATATCTATATTGTAAAAAAAGTCTTTCTCTGCGTGAACGTCGTGGCGTTGAGGTATAGCTCCGCGCTACGAACCTAAAGGTCTAGCGTTCGATCCCAGTCAGGGGAGATTTTTTAAAAATGGTTTTTGTTTAATTCTAAATTATTTTAATTAAAGATTTACAATGTAAATATTACTGTGTGTCACTCACACGATTTTCTCTTACCCTGCATTTTAATACTAAGACAGATATTTTGTGCTTTTTAGTTCACATTTCTATAAATGCGTGTTCTTTAATTTTTTAAAACTATAATATTATTATAATACATGCTTGTCTACTAACATATACCATTAAATCAATTGTTTTAAAAATCATCCTTCTATTTCTTCGAGGAATATTGCCAAACAACAAAGTTTCTTCAACAAAGTTTCGAAAAACTAGTTCAGTACCATTGTTATTTCTTTAACGTTCATCGGTTCCATACTGAAAAAACAAAATTTGGAGTTCTGATACCATTCTTGCTGATTTTAATGTAAAATAACCTCCTGAATCCGAATATGACTCCCATTTTGCCCAGTCACCCACCGTTTTCTAGAAACACCACCCCCTCCCTCAATTTCTTTCCCTGTTTGATAATTTTATGACCATGAATTTGATTTGATGATTGAAAAAGAATCAATTTAACACCTAAAAACAAAAATATATAAAGTTTAAAAAATAACATTAATAACAGATTAAAAAAAATATAAGATATGTAATACATAATTTCAGTGGCAAATCCCCCCAAAACTTTTCCCTTGACGTAAATGTCCATGTTTTACAAGTTTCCAACTCTGTAGCCCCTCACAAGATACTTAACGGTCAACACAATCCTCCCCCCTCCTAAAAATAATATTTATAGCCATAAAATCACCGAAAGATGATAAAATAAAGGGGCCGTTCCTAAAAAACAGTAGGTGATGGGGCAAAATGAGCGTCCTATTCGGATTCAGGAGGTCATTTTACATAAGAATATGCTAAAATGGTGTCAGAAGCAATTTTCAAGCCGAGCAGTGTATTTAAATGTTTTTTTAGATAACGATTTTTTACTATATTGTCCTTGTATTAATCTTATTTTAAACTTTTATTTCTTTTGTGTTCGGTTTAAAGCAACGCTACTCTTAAATTTAACAAGTGATGTTTCAGACGTAGAAGTAAGGTCACTTATTTCTTAGTAAGTAGACGCATATGCACCTTGCTGTTTTGTATTAGGACACGTGCCCAGTTATTCCACCTGATGAGGGGTCATGCTGTTTTTTGATCTGAAACAACTGCTTCGAAATTTTGCAGTTGGTACTGTTTATTGACCAAGTTACTTACCCTGAAAAAAAAAAATATTCTGCGACTGCGACATCTAGATAAAAGCTTTTCGTAAAAAAAATAGAACCGTCCAAAAAGCAACTACTATTCAAACAACAAACAAACAAACAACAACAAAAAAAAAAATTGGTAAGAAATGAAATTGTAAATTGCGCCTAAAAGTATAAAATAATTTCCTAAACAACCTATAACACTACAATTAATCATAACTTGTGAAGTCGGTGCAAAATTAAATAAAATTTAATTAGTTTTTAAAGGTTTGTTTTTAGATCAGTAGCAACAAATGCTGTTGTCTCGAATGATCCATTTTCATGTTTCATTTATTATTTTATCACTGTATACAATTGGTCCATTAGTAGAATCTACATAGAACAGTGAACATTCTCCACAATGCGGTATTTATGTTTCTACGAAGTTAGAGTTTCCTTTCCAAATTTGGTGTAACTTTGATAACTATCATCCTTGGTGGCTTTTGGATTTGGCGATCAAAGCGTAATGCAAAAATATACACGCAAACGTCAGATACCAGCATCTTCGCCAACTTTCGCAGCTTACGAAATCTTATTTGTTTTCTTGAATCAAAGTAGTTTTCGGCTGCGTTTTGCAGGTGACAATGTGAGATGTGTATTTTGAATAGGATTTGATTTTTGTATTGAATAAAGGTATCAATTTTTATTTAATTTTGCGCCGACTTCAAAAGATATGATTACTGGTAGTGTTATAGGCTGTTTGGCGAAGGAAATTATTTTATACTTTTAGGCGCAATTTACAATTTCATTTCATACCAATTTTAAATTTTTTGTTTGTTTGTTTGTTGTTTGAATAGTAGCTGCTTTTTGGAGTCGGTTCTATTTTTTACAAAAAGATTTTATTTTTCTCTTTTCAGTAAAAACTTATTCATATAGCAGAACATCAGAAGATGTTCGACGGCAGTTTCACAAATCACAAATTCCAAGAAAAGGGACATAACTCAAAAAATGGTTTATGCCACTGAAAAATACATGAAATGCAACCAATGTGAACAAAAAAGTTACATCTCCATCTAGAAAGTTATCCACTCGAGAGACAGTTGTGTCAGTTTTATTCTAGTCAAGTTATTTTTAAGTTGATTTTTCTCAAATGCTGCATTTTTAAGTTGTGTCACTTTTCTTGTCTTTATCGGATATGAGCAGAAAACTATCTATTGAATGAACATACGTTAAATTAAAAAGTCTTTAGAAATGTAAAGAAGGGATACGCTGTATTCGTAACCAAAAATTCTGTTAGGCATATATATAGAACTTTACAGTGAATACGTATCACCCGCTGCGCAGGAAATTGCGCAGCGTAAAGTTTAAACTAAGAGCAACATGCAGCTGACGGATAGAAGTTTCAACATCGATACTTACATGCTGCTTTTACCAGTGTAGCTGCATGCATTCAGCAGTTAGATTGAGAACAGACTTTTGTGAGCATCTTGTAATCTGTTTATATCTTAATGGAATCAAAATGAAACCTATTTCAGGCCAAGATCATTACGACAACAAAAAAAAGTATTAAAATTAAATAATCTCTTACGAAGTTATAAACAAACAAATTTCAACAACAACAACAACGAAAAACTAGTATGTTGTGGCCACCACAAGACTTTCTTCTATATTTTCCTATACAAATTCACGCAGTAACAATATTTAAAAAAAAAAAAAAACGATTTTTTTTCATTTTTTTTTTTTTTTTTCGTTAAAAGTAAAAAAAATCGATAACTTTGTTTTAAATTACCACATATTTATAGTTCAACCATTCGTTTTAAAGGTATTGACGAGACCTTTCGAAAGATCTTTCGACCGATCTTGAAAATTTACATCCCACCCCGGGGGGGGGGGGGGGGAAGCGATGCCCCAAATTTTTTCCCTATTAACTACTACTTTTATCAATAATTCATATTAATTTCACAATCACAGGTTAAGAATAACTCTCATTATGTACATTTATACGAAATTTTTTCCTATACTGCCATGTTAAAAATTTAGAAAAAATACGATCACAGCGCCACCTGTTGAGCGATTGATCCCCAAATCTAATCAGCCTCAGTTTATGTCAGGGGCCAACTAAATACCAAGTCTGGTTAAATTTCGTTAAAAAAAAAAAAAAAAAAAAAAAAAAAGATTTTTTTCTAAGTTTTTTTTTTGTTAAAAGTAAAAAAAATCGATAACTTTGTTTTAAATTATCACAGATTTATAGTTCAACCATTCGTTTTAAAGGTATTGACGAGACCTTTCGAAAGATACCCATCTTGAAAATTTACTCCCCTCGAGGGGGGACTTCCCCCCCACGGGGGGTGGCGAGGCTCCTACGCATACAAAATTTTTTTCCCAGTTGACTATCTCTATTTTAAATAATTCTTGTAAATTTCATAATGATTACTAAAAAATAATTCTCTTTATGCACATTTATACAAAATTTTGTCCTATATCACCATGTTAAAAATTTAGAAAAAGCGGGATGGCAACGTAACCTGTAAGACAATTTTTACCAAAAGTTGATAGGCACTAATTTATGTCAAGGTACAACTACATACCAATTTGTATGAAATTCTGTGCAGTAGTTCTTGAGATACAGTTGGAACAAAATTTTGTCACACACACACACACACACACACACACAGACAGACAGACAGACAGACAGACAGACAGACAGACATTTTCTAAAAATGGTCAAATCGTGTTCTACAGCTCTCAAAACGTGTAAATTCATCAAAAACCCGAGGTCGAAAATTTTTACGAATCCAATACTTTCTCTATATTACATATAGAAGAAAGTAACATGGTTTGTATTGAGAACCTCTTCCTTTATGAAGTCGGTTTAAAACGTCTATGCGTTAATCGATGTGACCTCTTACAATAACCATACTTTGAATTTTACGTAGCATAAATGTCACCCGCTATGTTGCAACATATATTAAAATTAAATAATCTCTTACGAAGTTATAAACAAACAAATTTCAACAACAACAACAACGAAAAACATGGTTTGTATTGAGAACCTCTTCCTTTATGAAGTCGGTTTAAAACGTCTATGCGTTAATCGATGTGACCTCTTACAATAACCATACTTTGAATTTTACGTAGCATAAATGTCACCCGCTATGTTACAACATATGCAATGTCGTTCAAGTGTGCACAAAATAGGAAATTGTGAACAAACAAATGCACTTTTTAAGCGTTCTGTTTTTAGCATTAATATCTAAACTATCTTTTCATACTAAATCGATGATGCTCGGCACTTTTATAATTCACATTTTTCCCCTGTCTTGAACCGTTTCCGAGATAGGAACGCTAACTCCACTGTTTTCCACCAGGTGGCGCTGTAGGCGGTTTAATCCCGTAGCACATGTCCTCTTTACTATACCTGCATACCACTTTTATGACTATAGCTGCAGCTGTTCAGCAGTTAAGAGTCAGGACTGTATTTTTTTTGCACCCTGTATTTTTTTTTATCGTAAAGATATTACAATGGGACCTATTTCAGACCAAGACCTTTACAATAAAATAAAAAGTAACAAAATCGGATCATCCGTTCAGAAATGAGCTAACAAACAAACAAACAACAAAAAAAAAACATACGCTTTGAATTGAGAACCTCCTCCTATTTGAAGTCGGTTAATTAGAGCACATCTTACGAAGTTATAAACTTACAAACACCAACCACACATAGCTCGAATTAAGAACATCCTCCTTTCTGAAGTTGGTTGAAAATAACTTTGCTCTAATCGATGTGATCGCTTACAGTAACAGTACTTTGAACCACAGAGTATACGTGTCATCCGCTACGCTGCAAAGTGCGCAACGTAGTTCAAGTGTGCACAGTGTAGGAAATTGCAAACAAAAAACTGCACGTTTTAAGTGTTCTATTTTTAGCAATAATGTCTAAAAACTGTCTTTTCGTAGTAAATCGATGATGCTCTTCAACTTCGTAATTAACTTTTCTCCCATCTTGAACCGTTTTTTAGATAGGAGCGCTAATTCCGCTGTTTTTAACCAGATGACGCTTTATTTTCTGTAGATTGTAAAGATATTACAATGGGATCTACTTAAAACCAAGATCTTTACAAAAAAAAAAAAAAAAAAGTATCAATTAACCGTATTTTGAACTATATAGCGTATGTCTCACCAGCTATGCTACAATATGGGGAATGTAGCTCAAGTGTGCATAATGTAAGAAATTGCGAACAAACAAATGCACGTTTTTAGCATTGTATTTTTAGCATAAATGACTAAACTATCTTTTCGTACTAAATCGATGATGTTCTGCAATTTTATAATTCACTTTTTCCCCCTGTCTTGAACCGTTTCCGAGATATGAAAGCTAGTATGAATATCTAAACTATCTTTCTGTACTAAATCGATGATACTCTTCAACTTTGTAATTCACTTTTTTCTCTAGAACCGTTTACGAGATAGAAACACTAACTCCGTTATTTTCCACCAGGTGGCGCTGCAAAAGGTTTAACCTTGTACTGCATGGCCACTTTGCTATACTTACATACCATTTTTATCACTATAGCTGCAGCCGTTTAGCAGTCAAAATAGTTGGGACTGATTTTTTAGATTTCTAGAGTGTTTTCGTATATTATTGAGTTCAAATTTATAAATCTCTGCAAATAAATACGAACACTAGAGGCGAGTTTTGGTAACTACTTATAATTCGAGTTTATGACCTAATTCTAAAAAAACGAGCTAGAATTTCTCGCAGTTCAAACGAATCATAATAATCATAATATTCATAAAATTATTTCACCATCTAGAAAAATATAGACCGGAAATTCGCAATGATTTCGTCTATTCAGTTTGATGGCTTATCTAATATGCATAATTCGAAAATCTATATTTCTAGTTTAAGGATTTTGAAAAGACTACTTGTTCGGTTTAGATGAAGGTGGTATACGATTTTTTTCTCAGTATATTACTTTTTTATTTTTTTGTTTGATTTGAACCTGGGCATCTATTCTCCGACCAGACTATACCTCAATTCTCACTGTGGCAGTCGTTATTTTGATCACGTAACGTCACATTCCGACTTTTGATTTGACGACTGTCGTTGTTTAAGGACGGTCGCTATGGCAGTCGGATCGGAGAATAGAAACCCAGATTAACGTTAACGTATAGATATTTCAAGCAAAAATTTTTTCAAAAATTAAAAATGCAGTTTTTTCCCCACATACTATCAGCTCTACCTCTTATAATTATTTTTAAATTAGTCTTTTCGATTTTTAATAGGAAATAAGTAGTGAACTTTAAACAGTTATGCTGCGCTTGAAGTAAAATTTTAAGAGAGTTTCCGGAAGAATATGAAAAGTTAATAGAATCTCTACTGTACTTACCTACAGTTGTGTAAACCTCACAATCCATACTAAGCGCTATATTAATGGCTGCCTGACCGACACCTCCAGTTCCTGAATGGATCAGGATACTCTCACCACGTTTCAAGCCTGCTCTTATAAGGAGACCATAGTAACACGTCATATATACCACAGGAACTGTTGCAGCTTCCTCAAGACTCCAGTGATCAGGCACAGGCATAAAGAAGAGGGGATCTACAACTGCTGCTGTAGCCATACCTCTCGATGCACAAATTCCACAAACTCTTTCACCGAACTGATTTCTTCCAGAACATTCTAATCCCAAAACACTTTCACTTGATGACATTCCTATAACATAAAATTTATTAGCAGATTTATTTATACACCAGAGAGCTCAAAATTACTTTTTTTAATTTTGATTCATTTTCATACTGAATGTACTGCATATTAGAAATGTTGCTTACTTGTGAGGACTTTTACGTTTAATATTCATCATTAATTTTTAATTGTAATATTTAACTTGTATATTTGTCAATTATTTGTCCATTATATATATGAAATATTACTCTTCATAATTAGTGGTAATCTATAATATTAAGTTATCTGCGTACGATAACAAATTGTTTATCTGTGTGCCATGTACAGAAGAAACTGTTGCACGCGCAATTCTAATTTTTTTTTTTTTTTTTTTTTTTTTTTTAATATATATAAAGGAATGTGTGGAGATTTGCAACATCATCATAATAGATTTAAAATATTAATTTAATTAATGAAACAATCAATGGTATATGCATTTTTTTAATCTTCGCAAAAAAATGTGTGTAGAGCTTTACTATAGGAACCCCTGGCAACTTTTAATATTAGTTCCCCATCATACTATAGGTATGGGGAACTTAGGTAATCGTGAAAAATTTCGACCTCGGTTTTTTGACATTTTTATACGTTTTCAGGTGTGAAGAATCCGAAACTGACAAAATTTGTATGGTGTCTGTCTGTAGGGTGTCTGTTAGTGGGTCAGTGGGTCAGTCCGTTAGTGTGTTAGTCCGTTAGTTTGTTAGACTGTTAACACGATATCTCACGAACAAATGATCGCAGAGAGGTCAGATCAGTTTTAAAATATTACTTTCGGCACTGGCAAGAACCCTATTCATTTGCAACATTCGAAATAAAAAAACTTCGCAAGATATTAGAAATTTACGATTTTCTTAACATGGGAGAATAGGACAAAAATTCACTTAAACGTGCATTAAAGGGAAACTTTTTACTGTGAAAATGTCAAACCAGTTTTAAAATATCGGCTTTAATGTCGGAATGAACATCAGTAACTATAAATATGCTACTTTGAAAATTTCGCAAGTTATTGGAAATTTACGAATTTCTTAACATGGCAGTATAGGGCAAAATTTCACATAAACATCAATTTTGAGAGAGATTTTCATCGTAAAGATGTGAGACTACTTTTGAAATATTATTTAAGACACTGGCATGAATATTAATGACTATGAATTTTCGAATATTAAAATTTCGTAAGTTATTTGAAATTTACGAATTTCTTAACATGGCAGAATAGAGCAAAATCTCACATAAACGTCAATCTTGAGGGATATTTTCATCGTAAAGATGTCAAACCACTTTCGAAATATTATTTAAGATACTGGCATGAATATCATGGACTATGATTCTTTCAATTTAAAAAAGTTATTTGGAATTTACGCTTTACTTAACATGTCAGAATATGGCAAAATTGAGCGTAAACTTCCATTTTGAGGATCCTAAATACATTGAATAACTTCAAAATTACATATATGATATTTGTTTGAACATGATGGAATACAAATATTCTAATAGGAAATTTTCGTAAATTATTCGTAATTTACGATTTTATCAACATAGCGAAATTAAAAAAAAAATCATTTAAATATGAATTTTGAGGATTATTGCATTAGAAATTGTAGCATGAAAACTAAACAACGGAATCGACCCTGATAAAATAAATTAATAGATTAGAATGAGATAAATATATCGAAGTGAACGGTGGATAGCCTATAAAGCGGGGGTTTCATTCTGTCACGTATGAAGCTTTGGTCAAATTCATTTCTTTAAACATGATTAAACATGATGTCTTGCACTAGAAATTTATGAGAACATAAATATGATGGGGAACTGAGCAGAGTCCACCTATGCCAACTAGTTTTTGCTAATTGGCAATGAATTAAAATGGCCATTGCAACTGAATAAATGCGAGGAGGACCAACGCATGTACAAAGCAAAGACCTTGGCAAGAAACATGCGAGATCGGCGCCAAATTCGAAATTCCGACAAGAGGGGGGGGGGTGTCTTCTAATAAAGCTGTTCCCTAATATGAATGCATATTGAGTTCACTTTAAATTAACTGTGTTCCTAATCAACATGTAATGAATTTCAAATAATAGAATGTCATTTATATCTCCTTAACGGTTGTATTTCATGGTCCTTGTCCATGGTTTTGATTTGCTGAAAATAGCCGTCAGTCGAAATATACGGGGTAATCTTAATTAAACTCGGCCTATTTAGAGCAGGCTAAAATGCTGATTGAGTCGAAAGTTTGTATATAGACGATTTAAAGGATACACTCAAAGATTCTGAAAAATAAATAAATAAATAAACAATGATAATCAAATTTAAAAAATTTCCGCTAGAAGGCGGATTACAGTCAAAATACTTGAAATGATATGCAGTAAATAATTGCGGTCTATTTTAGCATTTTCAAACCTAAAATTTTTATTCTAGTGTTTTGCAAAAGTTTTTGCGGCAAAACTGTACTGGAGACAAAGTGATTAGCCGTTCATTTTTCATTCCCTGACCGGTCTGTTCTCCCGATCTTAATGCAGGTGATTTTTGGTTATGTGGCGACTTAAAAAATGTTGGGTTAATCATGGAAATGCTGTAACTTTGGATGACCTGAAGGACCGCATAACGTTGCATGTGCGGCAGATCACTCGTGATCAGCTGCGGTAAGCGGCTGAACACACTGTTCATCGGCTGGAAATTTTACAATTTAATGATGGGGCCTACATTAAACAATATGCTTTACACCGCTAAACAGTCTCGAAAAAATATCAAACTTGTCTGAAATAATAAATAAAGATGTTTATATCGATATCTGTAGCTTGTTTGTATTTTGATGCATTCCGTCCCTAGCGGATTTTTCTTCTTTTTTTTTTATTTTCATTGTTTCTTTATTTATTTTTGCAGACTTTATTCTTATTTTCAGCACATCCTTTGAATTGTCTAAACACAAATTTTCAATTCAATCAGCATTTTAGTTACAGCTAAAGAGTACTCGAAATAGGGCAAGTTTAATTACGACCACCCTGTATTTGTATTTGACTGTTTCAATTATTTAATAATAATCTATATTAATAAAATCGTCTGTAAATTTGTCGGAATCGAAAAATTTTGCGATATCTTCACGTTTCACACCCCATGAAAGCCGAAAATGACTTCAGAAAATTTTGCCTGTGTGTGTGTGTGTGTCTGTGTGTGTGTCATCGTGTCCGAATGTCGCTTTTTTTGTCCGGGCATCACTCGAGAACGGCTGGACGGAATTCAACGACGCTTGGCTGGAATTTAGGTCTTCACCCAACTTAAAATTATATCTATCAACTTTTCAGATATTCTCCCCCGTTCCCCCCTGGGGGGTAAAAGACTAAAACACGTTTGTCCGGGCATCACTTGAGAACGGCTGGACGGAATTCAACGGCGCTTGGCAGGGATTTAGGTATTCACACAACTTAAAATTATATCCATCAACTTTTCAGAAATTCTCCCCCGTTCCCCCCTGGGGGGTAAAAGACTAAAACACGTTTGTCCGGGCATCATTCGAGAACGGCTGGACGGAATTCAACGGCGCTTGGCAGAAACTTAGGTCTTCACCCAACTTAAAATTATATCTATAGAAATTTTCAAAATTCTGATTAGTGTTTAAATTGTGGGTAAAAAAACGCCTGCGCATGCGCCATAAATATTTTTTCACTAAAACGCTTTGAATGGAAAAATAAAATGCAAAAATAAATTTTTAAGATAAAGACTTTTTTTATTCGCGTGATTCGCACTACAAATTATGAAAAGATTGAAATGAAGTTTTGCCATCTGAGTTTCATACTTTAGTTAATTTTAACACGCTTATATTAGCTTCACCTGTATGTATGTATGTATGTTTGTTTGTAACTTTTTTGGGAGCAAAACGTGATTGCACAAAATCCTTCATATCTCAAACAAAAAAACAGAAATCCGTAAAATTTTTGCTTTAAAATATAGCTAATACAAATGTCTAAAAATCAGTTTCTGGAATTTTTGAAATTCGGTCCCCAAGGGGGGCGGTGGGAGGGGGGCAAAACGTGATTTCACATGCGTAAAACGTGATTTCGCATAATCCTATATATCCCAAACAAAAAAATAATAGATATACGTGAAATTTTTGCTCTAAAATATAGCTAAGGCAACTATCTAAAAAAAAAAATTTCTAGAATTTTAGAAATTCAGCCCCAGGGTGGGGAAGCAAGGGGGGGGGTCTATGGAGCAAAAAAAAATAGAAATACAGTTAGACCGTTGAAAATTGGTACAGATAGGTTTTTAAAGGTCTGCAAGTCGAATGGGGATATTTTCGATTGTGTAAAGTTAGTAGGAGGGGCAAGAAGGGGGGGGGAGAGAGGGGGGGGGCAAAAAAATAAAAATAGTGTCAGATCGTTCAAAATTGGTACATAGAGGTTTTCGATACTTACAAATCGATTGCGAATATTTTTGAATTTGTAAAATTATTAGGAGGGGCGGGTAGGGGGATGAGGGGGTAAGGGGGGGCTATGGGGCAAAAACAAATAGAAATACAGTTAGGCCGTTCAAAATTGGTACAGATAGATTTAAGAGGCCTGCAAGTAAGTCGAATGGGGATATTTTCGATTGTGTAAAGTTATTAGGAGGGGCAAGAAGTGGGGGAGGGGAGGGGGGGGCAAAAAAATAAAAAATAGTGTCAGATCGTTCAAAATTGGTACATAGAGGTTTTCGATACTTACAATTCGATTGCGAATATTTATGAATTTGTAAAATTATTAGGAGGGGCGGGTAGGGGGTGAGGGGGTAAGGGGGGCTATGGGACAAAAACAAATAGAAATACAGTTAGGCCGTTCAAAATTGGTACAGATAGATTTAAGAGGCCTGCAAGTAAGTCGAATGGGGATATTTTCGATTGTGTAAAGTTATTAGGAGGGGCAAGAAGTGGGGGAGGGCAGGGGGGGGGCAAAAAAATAAAAAATAGTGTCAGATCGATCAAAATTGGTACATAGAGGTTTTCGATACTTACAAATCGATTGCGGATATTTTTGAATTTGTAAAATTATTAGGAGGGGCGGGTAGGGGGTGACGGGGTAAGGGGGGGCTATGGGGCAAAAACAAATAGAAATACAGTTAGGCCGTTCAAAATTGGTACAGATAGATTTAAGAGGCCTGCAAGTCGAATGGGGATATTTTCGATTGTGTAAAGTTATTAAGAGGGGCAAGAAGTGGGGGAGGGGAGGGGGGGGGGCAAAAAAATAAAAAATAGTGTCAGATCGTTCAAAATTGGTACATAGAAGTTTTCGATACTTACAAATCGATTGCGGATATTTTTGAATTTGTAAAATTATTAGGAGGGGCAGGTAGGGGGTGGGGCGGTAAGGGGGGGCTATGGAGCAAAAACAAATAGAAATACAGTTAGGCCGTTGAAAATCGGTACAGATAGGTTTTAAAGGTCTGCAAGTCGAATGGGGATATTTTCGATTGTGTAAAGTTATTAGGAGGGGCAAGAAGTGGGGGAGGGGAGGGGGGGGGCAAAAAAATAAAAATAGTGTCAGATCGTTCAAAATTGGTACATAGAGGTTTTCGATACTTACAAATCGATTGCGGATATTTTTGAATTTGTAAAATTATTAGGAGGGGCGGGTAGGGGGTGGGGCGGAAGGGGGGCTATGTAGCAAAAACAAATAGAAATACAGTTAGGCCGTTGAAAATTGGTACAGATAGGTTTTAAATGTCTGCAAGTCAAATGGGGATATTTTCGATTGTGTAAAGTTATTAGGAGGGGCAAGAAGGGGGGGGAAGGGAGGGGGGGGGCAAAAAAATAAAAATAGCGTCAGATCGTTCAAAATTGATACATAGAGGTTTTCGATACTTACAAAGCGAATGCGGATATTTTTGAATTTGTAAAATTATTAGGAGGGGCGGGTAGGGGGGTGAGGGGTTAAGGGGGGGGGCTATGGGGCAAAAATAAATAGAAATACAGTTAGGCCGTTCAAAATTGGTACAGATAGATTTAAGAGGCCTGCAAGTCGAATGGGGATATTTTCGATTGTGTGTAAATTTTAACCAAAAACTTACATACTGTAGCTATTTATGTGATAAATAATAAAATAATAAATATAGTTTAAAAAGCATGCTTTCATAGCACATCGAACTAAAAAGTGAAAAATAAATATAGTTTAAAAAAACTAAAAAACACGCTTTTAAAGCACATCAAACTAAAAAGTGAAAAATAATTCTTAATATAAGCTGAAAACAATAATGAACGAAAAATACTAGTATAATTGTGAAAAAAGCGTGGGGTGCTTTGTGCCATATTTTTCGTACATAGAGCAACTCACGCTTTTATCACAATTATACTAGTATTTTTCGTTCATTATTGTTTTCAGCTTACTATATTAAGAATTATTTTTCACTTTTTAGTTTGATGTGCTTTAAAAGCGTGTTTTTTAGTTTTTTTTAAACTATATTTATTAATGCATCTAATTGTCGTATCGAAAAACTGTTTACACCCCAGGATTCAGAAAAATCACCTCTTTCATTTGGTACTGAAATTGTAACGATAGGTCTGATATTTCTAATTTATTTTCCGCTTTTTCCGTTTTTCCGTTGCCACTTAAATTTCACACTTTAGTTATTTTTTAAAAATCTAATTGTCGCATCGAAAAACTGTTTGCACCCCTGGATTCAGAAAAATCACCCCTTTCATTTGGTATCAAATTTATAAATATAGGTCTGATATTTCTAATTTATTTTACCCTTTTTCCGTTTTCAACCCAGATTCGATATGGAACAGCTTTAGTATTGGATCCCTTTGGCAAAATTTGAAATTCAGCACCGAAGTAGCTCGGACGTTTCTCGCCAAGATCTTTAATTGCACAATTGAGATAGCCAATTCAGTTCATCACAAAAATGGCTTAAAATATTTAAAGAGACCAAAGGGTTCCGATACTTAAGCTGTGCTTTTTTCAGTGCTAGAGGCCTATTTCAGTCGGTACAGTTGTCGAATTTTTATAGGTCACTCTTAATTAGTGCTAAAGGCCTATTTCAGTCGGTTTATTGAATGGGGATTTGTTGAATGAAGTCCCCCCAAGGCACAACTTTGACATGAGTCCCCCCCAAGTTACCCCTATTTCAGTCGGTACAGCGTTGTCGCATTTTTATAATACACTCTTAATAGTGCTAAGGGCCTATTTCAGTCGGTTTATTGAATGGGGATTTATTGAATGAAGTCCCCCCAAGGCACAACTTTGACATGAGTCCCACCCCAGGCCCAACTTTGACATGAGTCCCCCTCAAGGTACCCCTATTTCAGTCGGTACAGCGTTGTCGAAATTTTATACGTCACTCTTAATAGTGCTAAGGGCCTATTTCAGTCGGTTTATTGAATGGGGATTTATTGAATGAAGTCCCCCCAAGGCACAACTTTGACATGAGTCCCCCCCAGGCCCAACTTTGACATGAGTCCCCCCCAAGGTACCCCTATTTCAGTCGGTACAGCGTTGTCGAATTTTTATACGTCACTCTTAATAGTGCTAAGGGCCTATTTCAGTCGGTTTATTGAATGGGGATTTATTGAATGAAGTCCCCCCAAGGCACAACTTTGACATGAGTCCCCCCCCAGGCCCAAGTTTGACATGAGTCCCCCCCCCCAATGTACCCCTATTGCAGTCGGTACAGCGTTGTCGAATTTTTATACGTCACTCTTAATAGTGCTAAGGGCCTATTTCAGTCGGATTATTGAATGGGGATTTATTGAAGGAAGTCTCCCCAAGGCACAACTTTGACATGAGTCCTCCCCAGGCCCAACTTTGACATGAGTCCCCCCCAAGGCCCAACTTTGACATGAGTCCCCCAAGGCCAACTTTGACATGAGTCCCCCCCCAAGGCACACCTTTGACATGAGTCCCCCCAAGGCACACCTCCCCCTCATTGGGAAAAAGAGAAAAAACGTTGTTTTGCGGCTATAAGACAGTTTGGACTTCCAACGTTATTTGTTACAGTATCTGCAGCTGAAACACATTGGTTTGATTTAATGAAAACTTTATCATGGAATTTAGATCGTCACGAATTAACTAAAGAAGAATTTGTCGATATTAACAAGTTTAGCAGTAGGCCTCTGGCACTAAATTAAAATCTGTCAATGTCAGATTTTCATGTTTTAAATAATGAAATAATGTCGTGTCTGTATAATTTTCTTTTTTTTTTTTTTAATCTCTTCAACATCTTAACAACTTTAAAAAAAAAAAAAATGTATCATTTAGGTTTACCTCTGTAAAAATTCCAAAATACATTCGCTTTAAAACTTTGTTTTATTTTATTTTATTTATTTATTTATTTATTTAGTGTATGGAACAGCTTTAGTATTGGATGCCTTTGGCAAAATTTGAAATTCGGAACCGAAGTAGCTCGGACGTTTCTCGCCAAGATCTCTGATTGCAAAATTGAGATAGCCAATTCAGTTCATCGCAAAAATGGCTTAAAATATTTAAAGTCACCAAAGGGTTCCCATACTAAAGTTGTGCGTTTTGTACTTATTTATTTATATTTTCTATTAAAGACTTCTGTGGTCACGAAATTTGGTGCGTAAATTGTTTGTTTGCATCCGGCACTTATTGTAACTGGATTCCACGAAATTCGAAATTCCCCCCCCTTCGGAGAGCAATAAACGGTATAACTTCAGTATAACCCCACAGCTGAATTTGGCGATTTTTTTTTGCGTCGTTTTGAAGGATAACGATGTCGTTCTGGACTGTTTGCGATATAATATGGCAGCCTAATATGTTGCTTATTTTGGATTTATGATTTAGATTATGATTTTATCATTTATCATATATGATTTATGATTTTTATATTTATGATTTAGCCATAATCGACAACAAAAAAAATCGCCAAATATCGTTGTGGGTTTATACTGAAGTCGTTCTTAATAAACATGTGTAAAAACATGTTTTTCCGTTTGAATTCGCTTTGAATTATCTTAGAATGGCGAATTTTGGTGTGCGGATATTGATTAAGTGTACGCATTATGTACATTAGTGGGATTTTGCAAAACTTCGAACTCACCCACTGAGGAAGGGGAAGTAACAAGTGGGTAAGTTGTGCCTAAGGCAGTGGGGACCCAGACTGTATATTGATTAAGTGTACGCATTACGTACATTAGTGTGATTTTGCAAAACTTCGAACTCACCCGCTGAGGAAGTGGAAGTAAGAAGTGGGTAAGTTGTGCCGAAGACAGTGGAGACCTATACTCCTCACTTTGCGAGCGAGAAAACCTCTACCAATCACTGCGAGAACTTAGGTTATTAATAAAGATATGGGATTTTGACAACTCATTTAAGTTTAATGTCCAGCGAAGCGGGCAAAGCCTGCTAGTAATAATAATAATACTAATAATTTAAATATTGTGATCAGCAACGCGGACAAAGCGTGCTACTTACTGAATAAATAATTCCTACTCTGTCAGTTGGGTTGAGAAAGTTGCATATCAGGTATATTATCTCGTTTTCGTATGCATATTTATGTTAAACATTAATTGTATATGGATATAATTTGATAGTTATATATTTGACATATTAATGAAACAATTCAGTGAGGAAAAAATAATAAAACAGTTTTGTTATTTGGAATATCTATTTTGAACGCTCCGCTGCTGTTACAAGAAAATATAGAAGTAAAAATCTTTCATGAAATATATTTTTGGCACAGTTGTTTATAAAAATACTTTTTACTCGTTAGAAATATAACTTCTTATTTCCCTGTTGGAGACGCGTTACCAGTGGTGGGTACATGACATTTTGGTCTCGGCAATTTGGTCCTGTTAAAATTTTGGTACCGCAGTATTTGTCCCCTGAATGTTTTGATCCTGCTATCTGAAGTAATCACACTAGTACAGAAAGGGGATGGAACATTCTTTTTTTACTTTTAAAAACAAAAAATACATGAATGAAAATTTAGATATTGACCTGTAAATGTGGCCTTACGATAAACAGAAGTTTGAAAAATGCTAGGTGAATTCGAAATGCGTTCAACAAGAACATCAAGAAAAGGCAAACTGTTATTTTGTTCTATTTCCAAAGTGAATTGAATTTCTGGGCATAACGAATTAGAAAAAGTAACGACTTCATTTATATGTTTTCATTCAATTAATAAGAAAATGTCATCTACGTATCTCCTCCAAAAAGGAATTTTATCACTTAATCTATCATTTATTTTATTTTCCAAAAACTGCATAACAATTTCTGCTATGCAAACACTAGCAGGTGAGCCCATAGGCGTGCCACGCTCACTGCGTTTATTAGTCAAGAATAACATTTTGAAAAGTCTTAGCCCCCCCCCCCCTTCCAAAAAAAAAATTACTGTGAAAGTGTCAAACCAGTCTTAAAATATCGGTTTTGATGCCGGAATGAACATCAGTAACTATAAATATGCTACTTTAAAAATTGAGATATAAAATCCATTTCTCATGTAGGGATTACGATATTTCCTTATACTATGTATAAGTATGTAAAAACATTTAATTTTTTTCTCAAGGTGTTTCATACCCTCTTCCTGAACCCTTCACGAACACAATTTACTAAAAATATAAATTTTTAATATCGATTATAAAAAGAATTTATTCGTATTCTATTTTAAATACGTACTTTTAAATCTTTGTCATTTAAACACAATTTCAGCATGTCGTCATTTCAGAATTGTTAAAAACAAAACCTCAAATTTTCTTTCTCATGGAGACTACTTAATCTTGAACTTTCAAGATAGCATAATTTTTTAAAAATATAATTTTTTAATTACATATCAATTTGAAATTAATATTTTAAAAAATGTATTAATAGATTTGAAATGTATACCTGCAGCTGTTTGTACAGATATTTTTCCAGTTGCTAACATAACATCTTTGAAATTTAGAGCTGAATAATATATGTGAACTAAGTGATTATCTTGATATTTCATGTGGCTCAACGCAGACTGCATCCAAGTAAGTGATGACAAATCTCCGTATCTCTGAATGTCTACATAGCTGTGATCGACCACTTTGCGTTCCAGTTCTGAAAAAGATAATTTTTATAATAATATTTGATGGGCAGAAATATATAAATTATGGAGTTTTTTACAGTGCTGTTTTTCATTAAGTAAAAAAAATGCATAAGATATTTTATCATAATTTTCGTATTTAATTTGGGTTAACTTATCCTGGAGTGATTTTTAGTGTTTGTAGAAAAAAGAACAGGGAAAAAAAAATCACAATTAGTATTCAATTATGGTGTAATTTTAATGTTCCTGGCTACTCTATATTATTGTAATTTTCGGCGTGTAATCCGAAGGTAAGATTATGACAGGTAAGATTACATTTAAAAGAAGCATGTAAGTTTATATCAAAGATTATATAGCAGGTAAGATCCGCAGGTAAGATTCTATTTGAGAGAAAAATCTATAATTTTTAAAGAAACAACTCGTACAGATATAACTTTCTTTATTAAATAAAATTTCTAATGCAAAACTGAGTTATCTTATCTGCGGGTTATACACCGAATTTTTTTGTAATTGCGAGATAAAACCCGTAGGGAGGTACACAGAAGAAAGTTTAATGCAATATACATTACATATGTAGGCGCTCTTTATAGAAAAAATGGTTACGTTTGTAGGGGAAAAAATGATGATCCAGAGAGTTTTTTTTTTTTTTTTTTTTTTTTTTTTTTTTCTGAAATAATGTACTGTTTCACATTGGTACGCAATATTAATGAGCGTTCATGTAATCCGTTCTATATACAGGGTGATCAGTTTAAAAGTGTACCCGTTGGTTTTTCTTATTACACTTAAATCGGACGGGTGTGACAATTATTCTAACACTGAGGTATAATTGTTTGAATCTTGTTTAAGTATGAGAGACAAATTCTAACACTGTTGGACTGTTACAACTTTATTTGTGAGGTAAAACAGAAATGGAGCCGCACAGTGTTTCTTAATCCTGTGATAATTTTATTTTTGAAAAACATAATTTAATTCAAATTTTTTACATTACCATTCCTTACAAAAAATGTTGAAAATATTCGCCACCATTTTGAACACGTCTAACCAAGTTTTTTGACACACTTCGCAGAATTTCTGGTGTTACTGACGCGATTTCTTCAGTTATGATATGTTTTTATTATCGATGTTTGCAGGACTTCTCTGGAGAACAGTATGAAATGATCATGTAAAAATGTTAATGTTAATGTAAATGTAATGTAGGAATGATAATGTAAAATATTTGAACTAAATTATGTTTTTCATAAATAAAATTATCACAGGATTAAATAACATTGTGCGTCTCTATTTCTGTTTTACCTCACAAATAAAGTTGCAGCAATCCAACAGTGTTGGAAATTGTCTCCCACACTTAACCAAGGTTCAAACAATTATACTTCAGTGTTAGAATAGTTGCCACATTCGTCATATTTAAGGGTAATAAGAAAAACCACGGCTACTCTTTTAAATTGATCACCCTGTATATAAATTCACTGTCTTGAGATGCAATGCGTTGTCATGCAAATTGACACCTGATATCAAATGCTATTGGTAAAGATAACTTCAATCGTCATTCACAAAGATATATATTCAATGACAAAAATTCGTTAAAGTTAAAAGTCGAACATATTAGAACGCGTTTAAGTCAGTGAAAGCATTCCTATAAAAACTAGAAAACTTTTAATTTGTGCATTGTTGAAAATTTTTTGCGCTTGGCTGAACCAAAATTTGGTACAATAGTAGCTGCAACCATAAGACAGTGAAACTTTCTACCATGATTTGGTGCTTGGTTGAAATGAAACTAGGTACACTGTTAAAAAAATGCAACTTTGCTGCCAGAAATTCTCTGTAATTTGAGAAAAAAAACGTAAATTACGGAAACATTACGTTGACAAAACGTACTTTTTTTGTAATTACAGAGAATTTTTGGCAGCAAAGTTGCATTTTTTAACAGTGTACTACAGCTCCAATCATAAGGTGGTAAAACCTTTTACCATGATTTGTTGCGTTTATAACGAGAAGCAGAAAATCATAATAGAAAGTTTCATCATGTTATGGTTGCAGATACATAATACAAAGTTTTGGTTCAGCACAGCATATTGCAAATATTGTGATGCCAAGTTTTGCTGCAAGTTAGAACCAACATTTTTAATAGTTCTTTACTACCACTAGTTATATATAGGAAAAGGATAGGGTAATCCTTGGTACCACAGTAACTGCAGCCATAAGATAGTGAAACCTTCTACCATGAATTGGTGTCAGATTGAACCAAAGCTTGGTACTACATACGATTGAACCATTTACTGTGATTTGGTGCATTTTTCAGCTAGAGGCATAAAAACACATAGTAAAATGTTTAACTATCTAATAATTGCAGCTAATGAAGTACCAAATTTTGAATCAATATAGCATATTGCAACTACTATGGTATTAAGTTTGGTTCAATTTAGAACACATTTTTTTAAGAATGTACTTAGCTTTTCGGTCCTACCAGTAAAATATAGTAAAAGTATCCTTATTCAATTTAATCGTAAAAATATAACAGGGGGGAAAAAGGGAGGGGGGGGGAAATACGGAATTTTACGGAATATTTGATGATCCTTATAATTTTGAATATCAAAGTGCACTGATAAAAGTTTGGGCTAACACGTTACATTGAACCAAAAATATGGTAACACAGTAGCTATGCAAACGCAAGATGGTGATACCTTTAATCTCACGATTTGTTTTTTGCTTGTACCAAAACATGGTACTGTCTGCAACAATAAAATGGCTTTATTAATAGCCTCAAATATGGACGCTGTGGATTTGTGGGTTAAACCAGTGAATTCTTTTACCTGTATTGATTCTGATGCTTCTGAAAGATCCCCAACATCCATCTTTATAAATATTCATAGTCAAATCCTTTTCGAAAATGTCTTGGAAAAACGAACTTGTTAAGCTGAAATGTGGTGGAGCAATCTTTTCCTTACTTCTACGAGGAACAAATACGCATCTGAAATTAAAGGAAATTGCATTTTTACTTTCCGATCATGCATTATGTAAGAAAAGTATTGTAAGCATTAAAAAATTCTATTTTGCTATTTTGATGAATCCTTACGTTTTAAAGTCTCCTGCGTCCTTTTTTGCTATATATGTCATTTTTACTTTCCAAACACATTTATATAAGGAAACTATTTTAATCATGACAAAATTCATCTTTGAGATTTTAGTGTATTTATACGTTTTGAGGTCGCCTGAGTTTATTTTTGTTATTTTTACTGTGATGTATGTATGTGTGCATGTATGTGCGTGAACACAATAACCTCTAAACGCTTTGATCAATTCAGCTGAAAATTAGCAAGTATGTTATAGGTTACCTTAGCACAAACTCTATTTTTCTGAATCTGGCATTTTTAGTTTTTTAAAAGGACACAAAGAAAATTCTTTATAATTATGTCTCAAATTCTTTACAATGAGATAGCATCGAAATATCTTATTCGATTGAACTGAAAATTTAGATACATGTTATAGGTCATCATCACAAGAACTCTATAGATTTTGGTGAATCCAACTCTTATAGTGTTTTCACAGGGAAACAAAGAATAATTCTTTACCAATATGGCCTATGGGCTCAAATTGTTTAAAAGGTCATAGCGTCTAAACTCCTTATTCTAGTGGACTCAAAATTTATGTACAGTCGGGGAAAAAAAACCGCAACACTCGCTGTAATTTCGTTATTAATTGACGCAGAAACATCTAATAGACATAATTCAACAGGAAATTAAAAGCACTTTCTGAATATGCCATAAAAGTTTGAATTGGGGGTCATCTGCATATTAAAATGAGTGCCAACTTTGATTTTTCCAATAGCAACACCCAATTTTGACTTCATTTTCGAATTTCTGAGAGTCTGGCAGTGCGGAAAAGTATACTGTTTGTATACTTTATCTTTAGTATTTATAGAGTTATAATAAAAAGTGTGTTAGGGGGTTATCTGTAAATGTAGAAAAATAAAATTAAGATCCTATAAGAAATAGATAAAATTTTAATGTTTCACACCGGAAATCTTTCTGGAAAAAAATAATTATAAAAATTAATAAAATGTTGCTTCTTTTCCAGTTCTTTAATTATACAGAATTTAATTTTTTAGATTTGTGTATACTTCAGTACTTTTTTAGATAATCTTAGGTCTATTTAAATACATTATACTTGCGATTAGTCCATACAGTACTCTTTGAAAAAAGTGCAATATTTTTCAAGTGTCTATTATAGCTGTACTGATCACCAATAAAGCTTAAATTTTCTTTCGTAGGTAACATAATAGACGAAATGAAATAATATATATATATATATATACAACGACGCATAAACTAAACCTTTTCGGATAAATTATTGTAAGGGTTCATAAAGTAAATATTAAACAATTTTAATCGCACTTACCAATTTTTGGTCAGTTGAACTCTTTGGAACTGTACGATTCGTTTTATAATTTCTATGAAAATATATTTTCTTAATTAACCCTTTCGCGACTGCTGACGAAGATTCACGCCATTTGAAAATCTGTAACTCTGTCATTGGGCGTTTCTTTCGTAATTTGTGTGTTACTTATTTCTTAAGTGTGTACCCAGTGTTCATATTTTTGCAATAAAATATACTACGGATAGAAATATAATGATTAGAAAGAATATAATTATAATGTATATCCATTTGTAATATAATCGTGAATACAGAAAACTTGTTCTAAAATATTATATTTTGAGAGTATAATGCCCGTAGGCGGGTCTTACTGTCAAAAAGACAAAATCCTGCGGTCGCAAAATGTGTTAAAATATATTTATAAAAGTTAAAGTATGTTTTTAAAAATGTATAAAGTTAAAATATATTAATAAAATTTTAAAGACTAAAGTGTTCTTAAAATAATATTCCTCCCTCCTATAAAATAAATAAATAAGTAAATAAATAAAATAAAATAAAGCAATATATGAAGCAAATGATTAAGCCTTTTTTAACTATGACGGTAGCAGGGATGGAACACGGGCGCAGAATTCATACCACTATGAATGTAAGAAAATTTTCTACCTCTTAGATCAACGATATTATAGGTATGGAAATTTCTTAAACAGATTCCGGATGAATTCTGCGCCCGTGTTCCATCCCTGCGGTAGTTAAGAAACGAGTTTACAAGTCTGTCTTGCATTCCAATTCTATTCGTTATTTATATTAGACAATTTCACATTAAACCTATTTTTCTATTTAAAACAGTAAACCCCGCCTATTTAGTTAATTTTTTTCTTCTGGTGTTCGTTTAAAAGATTCAAAATTTATCACCAATTAATCGATGAAGTAAATACCACTTGTGCGTATTTTTGTCAACATAAAATAAGGTGTTTAACACGAATACTCAATGTCACATTTACTTTTTTTTTCTGTATTGTTTTGTTTTGAAGAACAATGAAGGCGGGGCTGGTCTTCTTTAGAAAACATGAAATCTTGATGCTAACACTAATGTCTAAAAATCATCATTTTTGTTTCATTTCTTTGCGCTTGACGTTGTTGTTATATAATTTGACCCGTAAATAAAAAATAAAAATATTTTGTTTAATTTTCTTTGTTAATTTTTAAAGATTTGATTCGTTATCTCATGCGAAACTTTATAATAGACGGCCCCCTAAACCACTCCAAAAGAAAGATTTATTTATATCTCGAAAACTAATAACTGGAATGAGCTGCAAATTTGCACACCCATATTTTTCAACATTAGGATTCATTTTATGTAAAAATTAATATAGGTCATAATTCATAATTTTTATGAATATGAATTTATTAATGTTTTTCAGAATTAAAAATATTTTTCAGAATCAAAAGAAATGATGGATTTTGTTTGGGTTTCTTCACTGAATCTCGTAAAAAAAAATTATATCGATCAAGTTACTTTTTGTGAAGATATTAATAAAAGTTTGAAATATGAATTTAACATTAGCAACTTCAAACTTTGAACGCTTATAACTCTGTGAAAAAATAAATAAAATATACAACCAATATACTTTTTCGCATTGTCACGATCCCAGGAATTCAAATATAAAATAAAAATGGGGCATTACCATTGAAAAAATCAAAGTTGGTGCACGTTTTAATATGTAGACGACCCCCAATTCAAAATTTCAGTTCATTTTCTGAAACTACTCACAATTCCCCGTCGAATGATACCTATTACATTTTTCTACATCGATTAGCAACGAAGTTACGTTGAGTGTTGCGTTTTTTTTTTTCCCCCGACTGTACATATTATAGGTTACAGTCGCAGGAACTATATGAATTTTGGTGAATCTAGCCCTTGCAGTTTTTTATAGGGACACAAAGAAATATTCTTTACCATTATGGCCTAAGGGCTAAATTAAAGGGCAATAGCGTCTAAGCGCCTCATTCGATTGTGGTAAAAATTTATATACAAGTTATAGGTTACTGTCGCACAAATGATGCAGAGTTTGATGAATTTATAACGTATGGAATTTTACAGGAACACAAAGAAAAATTCTTTATCATTATGACCTATGGGCTCAAATTGCTTAAAGTTCAATAGCGTTAAATTAAACAACATATTGCATGGGGAGAAATGCTGAAATATCCTATTATAATTTTCTCTTTTGTTTATTTAACGATTTCTACTTACTTTATTCAAACAACCATTAATTACTTAATGTTCGGAAAGACGAGTGGAGTCACTCCAGATTTTTTACGCTCTTGTGTGTATGTATGTATACGCGAGTGCAGAGGATAAAGTCGAAACGCGTTTTTTAATAGAGATAGCAGTTGGTAGGTATGTTATAAATCATTGTTTCATGAATATACGTCTTGAACTTTTTTTTTTTTTTCATAGATACAAACAAAATTTCTTTGTCGTTATTGTCGATCTACTCAAATGACGTGAAACGCGATAGGGTTTAAACGCCTAAACCAATTAAGCTAAAATTTGGTAGGTATGCTATACCTCACCAGTGCATGATTTAAATATTTTTATGAAAGTAGGGTTTATCGTGGTTTTACAAGAACACAAAAATATTCTTTATCGTTATAGACTATAGACCCGAATTATTTGAAGTGCGTGAGCGTCGAAACCCTACATTAAATTAAGTTAAAAACTGGTAGAAAGGTTGTAGATTATCATTACAAAAACCGTACAGATTTACATACATGTAGGATTTATAGGTTTTTACTTTATTTTTTTTTAACCAGGATGCAAGGTAGAATCATTATATATTTTAATTTGTAGACTCAAATTAATCAATCAATGTTAAATTGTTAAAAAAAAAAAAAAAAAAAAAAAAAAAAAACGGATAATTTAATATTTAGTTTTTATTTTTTATAACTCTTTTAAAGGTACGCGCAAAAGCTTTTGGATACATTACGATTTATCAAATGAGAAGAATTGCTTAATCACCTATTATGATTTTCCATTTTGATTACTTAACGACTTCCTTCATTTAAACTTATTGAAACAACTGTTAAATATTAAATGGTCGGAAAGTCGAGTGGAGTCACTCAAGATTTTTATTTCTTTCCAGACATGTACTGCTATGTAAAGAAAGTATTGCAATAATAAAAAAATTCAAGTACGAAATTTTGATTAATCAATAGGCTTTCAGGACTCCTGAGTGCATTTTTTGTCATGGTGATATACAAGTGAGAGTGAACACAATGCCTTTGTTCAATTGAAATAAAAGTTGGTAAGTATGTTACAGGTCACCGTCGAACGAACTGCGTACATTTTCATAAGTTTGGCTTATAGTTCTTTTAAAGGTTCGTGTACAGGGACATTCAAAAGTATTCAAATACATTACGTCTATGGGGGAAATTGCAGGTAAGTAGAATTTAATATCTATAGACTGCACTAAACCAAATGAAACGAATATATATATATTTGTAATAGAGATAGTCAACTGGGAAAAAAAATTGTGTATGTAGGAGCCTCGCCGCCCCCCTTCGAGGGGAGTAAATTTTCATGATGGGTATATTTCAAAAGAGCTCTCCAATACCTTTAAAACGAATGGTTGAACCATCGATCTGCGATAATTTAAAATAAAGTTATCGATTGTTTTCATTTTTAACAATTTTTTTTTTTAACTTTAATATTGAGAATAAATTCAACTTTTTTTTTTTTTTTTTTTTTTTGATATGTAGTGTTATACTACTTATCTACTCTAATATGGAAATCGTCTGTGTTATCATACAAGATAACTTTTTAAAATAATAATTTTAATAAATTATTTTTTAAAAACAGAATTATTTTTTAACAACTGAATTAAATTCTGTATAAATGTAGGTGCATTAATGAAACGAGGGGTTTAGGGGGGGGGGGCAGAACTAATTATCATATAAAACTCTTCCGAAGCCTAATTTGAATTGTTTAACATAGGTTTACATAACAGTACTCGTTATCTTACCTCTTAATATCCAACCTGTACTTATAGTATTAAATTTCAGGGTAAGAGAAAGTCGTGTGAGTGACACACCAGATTATTCTTATTATGAGGACTTTAAATAGAGCACTTAACGGAACACTGGGATGTGTTGTTGCTGTTGTTGCTGCTGGCCTATATTTTTTGTCAACCAGCAGTTTTTTTTATTGTCATTCATATTTATTGATCGGGTAGAATTTTTTTAATTTCAGAACGAAAATTATAAAATATCGAAACACATTTGATTTATAAACAAAAATTGAAAATACATTTAAATGATCACGTGGTAATCTTCATGATCTAAACATTGTTTTCAAGATTTATCGTCCACAATCCGTCATTTTTGACGGGGTTATATACTAGTATATATATATATTTAATTTAAATTATGTTTTTATTTAATCGTCAACGGCGAAAAATGAACTAATAAATTTTTGAAACTTTTAAGTAAAAATATTTTTAAACTGCTTATTTTTATTACTTTCTTCTATATTCAATAGAAGAAAATATTGGATTCGTAAAAATTTTCGACCTCAGGTTTTTGATGGATTTACACGTTTTGAGAGGTGTAGAACACGATTTGACCATTTTTAGAAAATGTCTGTCTGTCTGTCTGTCTGTGTGTGTGTGTGTGTGTGTGTGTGTGTGTGACAAAATTTTGTGGCAACTGTACCTCAGGAACTACTGCACAGAATTTCATACAAATTGGTATGTAGTTGCACCTTGACATAAATTAGTGCCTATCAACTTTTGGTAAAAATCGTCTTACAGGTTGCGTTGCCATCCCGCTTTTTCTAAATTTTTAACATGGTGATATAGGGCAAAAATTTGTATAAATGTGCATAAAGAGAATTATTTTTTAGTAATCATTATGAAATTTACAAGAATTATTTATAACAGAGATAGTCAACTGGGAAAAAAATTTTGCATGTGTAGGAGCCTCGTGAAACCCCTGGGGGTGAAGTCCCGCCTCGAAGGGAGTAAATTTTCAAGATGGGTATCTTTCGAAAGGTCTCGTCAGTACCTTTAAATCGAATGGTTGAACTATAAATCTGTGATAATTTAAAACAAAGTTATCGATTTTTTTACTTTTTACGAAAAAAATCTTACTTTTTTTTTTTTTTTTTTTTTTTTTTAAACGAAATTTAACAAAACTTGGTATTTAGTTGGCTCCTGACATAAACTGGTGCTGATTAGATTTGGGGATCAATCGCACAACAGGAGGCACTGTGATCGTATTTCTTCTAAATTTTTAACATGGTAGTACAGGACAAAATTTCGTATAAATGTACATAATGAGAGTTATTCTTAACCTGTGATTGTAAAATTAATATGAATTATTGCTAATAGTAGTAGTTAATTAGGAAAAAAAAAATTGTGCATGTAGGGGCATCGCTTCCCCCCCTGGGGGGAAGTACCCTCTGAGGTGGGGTAAATTTTCAAGATGGGTGTCTTTCGAAAGGTCTCGTCAATACCTTTAAAACGAATGGTTGAACTATAAATATATGGTAATTTAAAACAAAGTTATCGATTTTTTTTTTTACTTTTAACGAAAAAAAAAAAAAAAAAACCTTGGATTTTTTTTTTTTTTTTTTTTTTTTTTTTTTAATATTGTTACTGAGTGAATTTGTATAGGAAATTATAGAAGAAAGTCTCGTGGTGGCCCCAACATACTAGTTTAATTAATTTTTATCAGAGTTACCACCATTTGACTGTACCGTTAAAATAAAGTTAAATATATATATATATATTTAAAGAAAAAAAATCGATACCTGTAAAAATAATTATTTTGTGTTTATGTATAGAAAATATTAAAATTGACAGGAAACGCCGACTTTCGAATAACTGTCGGCAGCTTGGCACAAGTCCGATATGTATCATCGTCAAAAATAAGGATCGAAATGGCAACATAAAGGTATCGATAAAGTGTCATTTTTATAACATTTTCGTATCGGAGCTATCGGTGGCGTTCGTATCTGTATCAGATACGCGATGCCAGACCGACACCTATTCCCATATCGCTACGGGTACCTATTTCGCGGACAGTTCCGACACAGAAAAGTTACGAATCGCTGACATCGTAATGATACCTTTTGTCTTTGGCGTAAGATATCATTTTGGTGTCAATATGATAGTTGTGTGTTTGCTGGGATACTATGCTTTAATTTGTGCAATATATAGAAGAAAGTTTTCTGCTGGACATAACATACTAGTTTAATCAATGGGGAATTAGTTTCCCATTTCGGTAATCGTCTGCAAAAATATCTCATTTTATTTGTTAATCGACTACAAAATCAGCCACATTTTCGTCTGTTAATTATGAAAAATTGAGATTTTTCAAGGATCTATCTAAAAGAATTTCGTATCCGATAAGGGATCCCTCATAAAAATCCCCAATCTTAAAGATCAGATGATCGTTCATAAAAATCAGATTAAAAAAAAAAAAAAAATCTTTAAAAATTCTTACAAGAAAATTCTTTATTTCGGTGATAAACTAAAATTTTGCGAAAAAGTTGTCAAGTAAAAAGCTAAAAAGTCCTACCACTAATAATTTAAAATTTCATTTTTTATATCTACTGTCATATGCAATCATAATAAATATTAATACACGCAAGCATCACACTGTCTCAATTATATACTTAAAAAAAAAAAAAAAAAAAAGAGTAAAATATACACATAAAAAAAAATAATAATAATAATAAATAAAATATAAATAGTCGTTTCGAAACTCACCCGAGATTCCTCATCAGTATTAAAACAAAGTTCTTTAAAACTTATATACACTCAAAGAATTTGTAGTAGGATGGAATACTGAGGTGCTTACTGATGATGAAATTTGGGCGAATTTCGAAATATCTCTTCATATTTTCAATTGTTTTTATATGTATATCTTAATTAAAATTTTATTGTCTCATAATCAAAAAAAAAGTTTTTATTCTCAACACTAATATTAAATTTGAAAAATATTTTTGCTAAATAATTCTCACCTTATATTCTCGCCATTAGGCTCATGTCTAAGACAGTTAATCATTCCTACAATTCCAGAGCTTGCACAGTCTTCCGACACAACCCACGTTTTCTTGTTCTCTTTAACAACACTGTTTTTTAATTCCTCCATCCATTTCGGATCGTCTTCAGTTAAATGTACGATGTTTCCAGATACTATCACATTTCTGGGCCTTAAAAGGTACAATTCGCCACAAAGTTCATGAGAAATTCGACTGATAATAGTAAGACCCTCTTCTTCAAACCACCCTTCTAACACATTTTGAGGTATTAAATTTATATTTTTTCCACCCAAAGAAGCCAAGAGTGTTTCTGGTGGTAAAATGCAGTCTTTATGAAAGAGTAAAATAAATCCCTTATGTCCTACTAAAGATGATAGAAGATGGATGTGTTCTCGCGCCTCTTTATTTGTGTTGGCACTAATGGCACTGATAACAGCATTTTGACTTTTTTCTAGTGCCGCAGACGATAATGAATCATACGAGAATAAACGTATTCCGCATTCACTTATTTTGTGCTGGTCAACTTTTTCAATATCTTTGCATGCTAGATATTTATTCTTAAATCTCATTCTAGCAAATTTTTCTGTAATATCTATAACTGTCGGAAGAATCATGGGAAAGTCGTTACTGATTTCTAAAACATTCATTTTCTTATATGTATTTTCGAGCATTACTTCAAACATGAAACTCAAACAGTAATCATTAACCAGTAAATTGTTCAATATATCTTTACCAATATCTTCAACATATCTCTGGTAAACGTCCTCATATTCTTTTAAAATACCAGTTGTTTGACCAATAGCAGCGACTGACTTTAGTGCTGTTAATAATTTCATCTCAATAGATGCTTCATTGATATAATTATCAACATCAAAATCAATTTTGTGTTGAAGGTCAAACTTTCCTGCAGTAAAGTCTATTTTGAAATTGTCTTGCAATTTATCAATAATTGTATTGCATGCAGACATATATTTTACCAGGTTTTCATCTTTCTTTCGTGGTACATAGGTGTGTACGTAAGGGACAAATCTGTACTCTTCAAATACGCATCCGTCACTTTTCTTATGCTGAGGAGCAGAGTCAACCTCCAAACTTCTAATTTCAAGTCCGGCTGTACGGCATACATTTGTGCTTTTGTAGAAGTTAACTGGTACCCCTGGAAAAATGAAAAGAAAGTTAAAATTATACATATACATATGCCAGTTGCACATATACATTCAATATACAAATTTAAAATGCTATAGCCATTCTTTAACAATTTACTACGCTCTTAAAGCAAAGATACCAACATTTTAATTTATTCTGTAGCATTGTTAGTCCCTTTTTATACATACCATTTTATTTATGAAAATTTTTTATTCAATAAGTAATTATCTATATTAATAAAATAAGACTTTTCTCTGTAAATTTGTCAGAATCGAAAAATTTTGCGATATCTGCACGTTTCACACACTATGGAAGCCGAAAATGACTTCAGAAAATTTTGCCTGTGTGTGTGTCATTGTGTCTGTATGTCGCTTTTTTTCTCCGGGCATCATTCCAGTACGGCTGGACAGAATCCAACGGCGCTTGGCAGAAACTTAGATCTTTACCTAACTTAAAATTATATCTATCAACTTTTCAGAAATTCCCACACGATCCCCCCTGGGGGGCAAAAGGCAAAAACACCTTTGTAGAAAATTTTGCCTGTGTATGTGTGTGTGTGTCATCGTGCCTATATGTCGCTTTTTTTGTCCGGGCATCACTTGAGGACGGCTGGACGGAATTCAACGGCGCTTGGCAGGAATTTAGTTCTTCATCCAAATTAAAATTATACCTATCAACATTTCCGAAATTCCCTCCCCCGTTGCCCCCTGGGGGGGGAAGTCAAAAACATGTTTGTCCGGGTATCTCTTGAGAACGGCTGGACAAAATTCATCGGCGCTCGGCAGGAATTTAGGTCTTTACTCAACATAAAACTATATCTATCAACTTTTCAGAAATTCCAACACGATCCCCCCTGTGGGGCAAAAGACAAAAACACGTTTGTACGGGTGTCACTTGAGAACGGCTGGACGGAATTCAACGGCGCTTGGCTGGAATTTAATTCTTCACTTAACTTAAAATTGTATCTATGAACTTTTCCAAAATTCTTCGCCCGTTGCCCCCTGGAGGGGGGGGGGAAGACAAAAACACGTTTGTCCGGTTATCACTTGAGAACGGCTGGACGGAATTCAACAGCGCTCGGCAGAAATTTAGGTCTTTATCCAACTTAAAATTATATCTATCAACTTTTCCGAAATCCCTCCCCCCATTCCCCCTGCGGGGACAAAAGACAAAAACACGTTTGTAAGCATAAGTCGGCTCCTAATTACTTCACAATAAAGAAATTCCACATGGGGAGACTAGACATGAGTACAAATAAAACATTATCTGCAATTTAGGAATTTTCGACTTTTAAGGGAAGGAAGGGGGAAAATCGATTTTTGGCGGATAACTTCGAAAATCCCTGATTTGCGTAGAACTCTACCAAAAATGGAACAAATATGTTAAAAAAATGCTATGTTACTTTCTTAGGATATTTTCTGAAAGACATATTTGTTTTTTGTGATCTGCCATTTTTTTTGGGGGGGGGAGGGGGGGGTATGTGTTACAAAGGGCAAATTCGAGACACATTTTTTAGCGCTAAATTTGTCCTGGGAAAATTATGAGAGCTGCGGTCACGAAGTTTGATTCTTGGATTGTTCATATGCATCCGGCACCTAAAGAAACGAGATTTTTCGAAATACCCCCTTCCCCCAGTGGGACAGGAATTAAAAAACGTTTGTAAGCATAACTCGGCCCCAAATTACTTCACGGTGAAGAAATGCGCATGATGAGACTAGAATTGAGTATAAATAAAACATTATGTATAATTTTAGAATTCTTGATTCTTAAAGGAGAGATGGGAAAAATCGTTTTTCGAGCGGGAAATTTGAGAAATTCCGGATTTTTTAGTAGAGCTCTACTATAGATGTTACAAAAGTATTGAAAACAGCCATGTGTATTCTTTAGAATATCTTCAAAAACACATTTTCGCTTCTTGTTATTTTCGATTTTTTTTTAGGGGTGGGGGGGGAGTTGCAAATTGAAGAAACCCCTTTTAGCGTTAAATTTGTTTTGAGAAATTTATGGGATCTGCGGTCAGGAAATTTAATGCGCAAATTGTTTATATGTATCTGACACTTATTGTAACGAGATTTTACGAAATTCGCCCAATTACCCCCTTGGAGTCGTGGGAGTTGGGTGCAAAAAACACGCGTAAAAACACGTTATTCTGTGTGAATACGCTTTACATTATCTTAGAATGATGAGTTTTGGTGTGTGGATGTTGAATAGGTGTACGCATTCTGTACTTTGGTGAGATTTCGCAAAACTTCCAACTTAGCCGCTGGGAAAGGTAAAGTAAGAAGCGGATAAGTTGCTGCCGAAAGCAGTGTGGACCCGGAATCCTCATGTTGCGCGCGGGAAAAACCTCTACGGAATACAGAGGAAACTTACTTAGGTTAACTTACTTTTTTACTCAAGTTATTAATAATAATATTGAATTTTGACAACCCATTTAAGTACAGTGTTCAGCGAAGCGGGCAAAGCCTGCTAGTGATTAAATAAGAAAAAAACTAAAATTTTAAATGCTTAAATGTGAAAAAGAGACGAGTACTAAGAGTGCTACGGAATAAATTAAAATGTTGGCATCTCTGTCATAGAGACAAACAAGAAAAGAAAATTGCAATGATAAACGTAATTAATTTTTATAAAACAGAGTAATCCTCAAATAAGAATTATTATAGTTGAATTATTAGAGTAGCAGGTAAGTATAGTTCAATGAATGGTAGTATATCTATATATATAAAAATGAATTGCTGTTCGTTAGTCTCACTAAAACTCGAGAACGGCTGAACGGATTTATCTTATCTTAGTCTTGAAATGTTCGTGGAGGTCTAGGGAAGATTTAAAAGGCGAGAAAAAATCGAATAATTTCCGGGAAAACCCTAAAAACATCCCTTTTCTATTTCCCATACAAACGTTTTCTAGAGTCAATTTGAACTTTATTGCTATTCAATAAAGTTTAGGTGTGTTCCTAACGGCTGATGGCTGAGCTACAAAAATTTGCATGTTGATTCGTAATGACCTCCCCTGATGCACCTCGAAGCCGGATTTTCGAATTTTGTTTTAGTTTTCTTTTAATTAATTAAAATGTTAAAATAAAAACCTTCTAATAACTGATAAATTGGCCATTTAATTTTAATCCTTAATTTAATTGTTGCCAAAAAAGATTATTCTTTTTTGGACAGAAAAAAAGAAAAAAAAAACGTGAACAATAAAAATTACATTTATTTAAAATATTTAATTTTATTCCTTAATTTAATTGTTGCCAAAAAAATTATCATTATTTTTTCGACGGAAAAAAAAAAAAAAAAAAAAAAACGTGAACAATAAAAATTACATGTATTTAAAATGAGGAAAGTAAATTAAAAAAATTAGAAATATCAGTCGTATCGTTACAAATAAGATACGAAATGAAAGATGCAATTTTTGTGAATCCAACGGATTAAACAGCTTATCGATCGGACAATTAGATTTTTTAAAATTAATTAATGTATGTATTTTATAAATTTTCTTTCACAAACACAAACGTGTAGTATACAGCCTGTACAACACTAGACCAAATTGAAGTTCAAATTTCATCAATATTTAAATAAATAAATGAAAATAAAAATATGCTTAATGGGAAATATATATAACCATTAAAAGTTTAGTTGTCTAAAATATGTCAGAAATAGCGCTCATAGCATATTGTTACAAGGTATTAAGTCTTATTTTTACAAGGGATAAAATCTAAAATGGTGACAAAAATTCAAAAGTCGCCAAAGAGAGCTATATTAAGGCGGTACTATGATCATGCTTACAAACCATGAATACTAATAACCACAAAAAATTAATTGTCTCATGCAACAGACGTAGCCGGTCATAGCATATTATAATATTTAGCGTGAAATTGTTATCATTTTTATGGTTGATCGGGGATAAACAAAATAAACATAGGAAATAACGTAAAAGCAAATATTATGTGCACCACGTATAGTGTTGTTCATATGTAACTGGGATTCAAATATAAAGGGGATACTTCATTTTTTTTTTTTTCGATACTATCTATTTCGAAACTGTTACCTAATAAGGACTTAATGCAAGCCTATTGGTAAACCATTGTCTCAGGTAATAGGGACAAGCGCCCGAGTTTTAGCGGATGACCAAATCGCTACCGAAGGCAGCAGGGATCCGAAGCGAGCTTTTGAGCAATTTTAGTATTTTATTTTATTTTTATAAAGCTATATAGAAAAGAGTTTTTAGTGACCAGCGAAGCGGGCAAAGCCTGCTAGTCTTATATAAATAAAAGTCATTACTGGCAGGCTACGCCCGCTTCGCTGGTCACTATTTTTAAATGAATCACTATAGTTAATGAATTCTCAAAATTGCATTAATTTTTATTATGCGAAAAAAAAAAAAAAAAAAAAAGAGAAGAAAATTCTGATTGGAAAAAATATCGCACCGGGTCCCCACTGTATTCGGCAGCGCAGGCCATTATGCGATGCGCGCGCGCATTTACGTTCGACACTCTTAATGAATCACTATATTATCGTAAGGGAAAAAAAAAAATCTCCCATCGATGGAATAATCGGTCCGAGCCCCTATTGCCTGCGTCAGCGTATACAGGTGCGCACGGCGCGCATGTTCCTTCACATACTGTTCCCGCCCCTCCTAATTATTTTAGACTTTAAAAAATACTCGCAATAGTTCTTTCGGGCTTTTAAACATGATAATACTAATTTCCAACATTCTATCTGAATTTCTTTATTTTTACCCTGCGCCCTCCCCCTTTCCCGCCTCTCGTAATAATTTTGTACTTTCGAAAATATCCGCAATCGATTTATTGGGCCTCAAAACCTAACAACACTAATTTTCAACGCTATAAATCTTATTTATATATTTTTGCCCCTTCACCTCCCCTTTCCGTCTATCCTAAAAATTTTACAAATTCGAAAATATTCGCAATCGATTTGTAGGTATCATATTTTTTTTGTTTTTTTGAATCAGTGGCATCTTAGAAATCGTCTACGTATTTTGTTTACTGTGAGTGTTTAAAAGGGTCGCCATTTTTTTACGAAGATGGTGGCCGATGGAAATTTAGCGTGACTTTGTCACAAGGATCATTGGAGACAAAAAGTCTTTGTAACTATATGTCTCAAGTTCTAAATATGTAAATATGTGTTTAAAAGAAGAAAGTGAGTGAAAAAATGGAAGTAACTCGTAAAGGTTTGCATTGGATGTTTTTTTTTTTATGACTTTAAGAAAGGCCTCACTGGACAAGAATGCATAGTGTCACTTCGTGAAACTTGTGGTAATGAAGCACCATCAGAAAAGACTCTTTACAAATGGTATGCAGGATTTCGTCGGGATCGTGCGTCCGTCAGTGATGAATCTCGTGAAGGAACACCAAAATCGGTAGTGATCCCAAACAACATCGTTGCTGTGCGCAAAATGATTGAAAAAGATCGGCATGTCACGTATTGTGAGATAGAAGCATCCCTTGGCATATCACAGACTGCAATACATTCGATTTTGCACGAACATTTAGCTGTTAAAAAGATTTGTTCCAGATAGATATTCCGCACAATTTGACAAAGGCTCAAAAAGAGGCTCTTGAAAATTGGTGTAAGGAAATGCTAAACGAATTCAAATTGGGAACAGCAAAATCCGTATACAACATCCTTATAGGTGACAAAACTTGGATATATTCGTATGATCCGGAAACTAAGCAACAATCCACTGTTTGGGTGTTTCTGGATGAGCCGAATCCTATAAAAGTTGTTCGTTCACGAAGCACTTCCAAGAAAATGATTGTTTGTTTCTTCGGCCTTACAGGACATATCGCAACCATTCCTTTAGAGGATCGAAAAACTGTTAAAGTTAAATGGTATACAGAAATTTGTTTGCCAAATGGCATCAAAGAAATCAGGAAAAACAACAAAAATCGCCACATCATTCTTCATCACGACAACGGCAGCTCCCACAGAGCACGTGAAACAATTGATTATATAAGGATAAAAATATTGAATTAATGTTTCAATGCCCATATTCTCCTGATTTGTCGCCTAACGACATTTTCTTGTTCTCTTATGTCAAGCAAAAAATGCGTGGGCAGTGATTTTCATTACCTCAGGAAGCTGTTGATGCCTTTCAAAACCATGTTTCTGAGATATCAATTTGAGAGTGGAAAAACTGTTTCAAAAATTGGTTTGAACGGACGGAAAAGTGTATAAATCTTAAAGGCGAATATTTTGAAATGCAATAAAACAGTTTGTTCCCCAAAAATTCTTTTTCTTTCTACTTTTTATAGAAACTTAAAAAGCATTCCTCGTTTCTGTTTTTTTGTTTGAGATATATAGGAGTATGTGAAATCACGTTTTGCTCTCTTTCCCCCCTTGGGGACCGAATTTCTCAAATTCAAGAAACTCATTTTTAGATATTTGTGTTAGCCGTATTTTAAAGCAAAAAATTTACGGATATCTGTTTTTTTTCTTTGAGATATGAAGGTTTTTGTGAAATCACATTTTGCCCCCTAATCTCCCTTGGGGAGTGAATTTCGCAAAATCGCTTCTTAGGGGGTGCTTACACTATATGTTCTATAATCTCACCCAGTTTCGAGTTAGTGGCTCTAGTAGATTTTGTTGTGCGTTGATGAGTCAGTGAGTGAGTGGAAGTACTCTTTTATATGTATAGATTAGATCTGCCGGAAAATTCTATCTTTTCGAATTAATAAACACCGGAAAATTTTGTTTAACAATATTTTTATGTCACTTTAGCAATAATCATCTTGAATGTTACCCAAGAACATATTTGCCAACCTAACCCGGTAGATTGTTAGTTCCTGCCCCTTTTTGTACATCACTTAATTTTTAGAGTAATTCTCTTCAAATATATTTACGATTAAATGAGAAGAAAAGTACTCTAAAAAAAGACGTGTGAAAAATAGGCGGAAAGGGGCAGGATTAACAATCTTACTGGTTAGGTTGGCAAGAATGTCGAAGAATATCTTAAATATTATTCAGGATAACTTTTCGATCACAGTATTTTAATTTAAAAGGACAGACTTTTCTGATAGACCTAACTAATATGTATGTATGTGGGTATGTCTACCATCTCCTCTTTAACCTTTTAGCCGATTTGAATCAAACTTGACACAGTTATTGCTTCAGACATAATTGAAGTGTCTTGGATGTTTCAAATTTCTAGCGTATGCGCAATCGGAGGAAAAGCCCTTCTGAAAACCGTATTTTTGTATGATTTCTTCAGTATTATTATACCTAGAAACTTCAAATTCAATATTCAGGTTACTTCTTATGCGTATATATTTTCCCTTAGTAGAGGTTTATAAAAATTCGAAATTTAAAAGGAGCTAATAATCTGTATATTTCTCTAACGTGGCCCTGTTACGTTTATATTTTGTAGCAACGATACGATCCGCGTTTGTAATGATCGATAGATGGTGCTTTATCAACTGGAGTTGTTAGTAAAGTTGTTCATTTAAAGGCGATTTTTTTTTTATTTTTTTTATTGGAAACAAAATTGTAATGCAGTAGAAAAAAAATTAAGTATAATTAATAGTTTTAATTTTAAAAACGTTTTTATAACAGTTACGTTTAAGTTTTTATAGTAGACCAACTTCTTATTTTTAATTTTTTAATTAATTCTTTTAAAAGAAAAAACTTTTTTTTTTTTTTTTTTAATTATTACTTACAGTATTTATCGGGAAAAATGGAAGTACACACATAGCAAAAAGGATTAAATTGATTAAAATTTATTTGTTTATTTATATATATATTTTAATCTACTTTTTATTTATATTTATTTTATTACATTGGTTGAAATCAAATCGTAATATAGTGTAAATAGCATGGGCTATAAAATACATGGTTCAAAACTAAAATATTTAATAGATGCTGAGATACAGTCATCTTTAAAATCGTAGTTCTTAAATAGTAGCAGATCTTTCCTGTCGTCGATAAATATCCAGATTAAAGTGCCTGGGAAAGATCTTTCTGCAGGCATGGGAAACCTAGACCTGATGCAGTGCGGGAGGGAAAAGAGCTGCCGTAGACAGCGAGTACCCGAAGCGAGGTTTGAAGCAATTTTAGTTACTTTTTTTTTAGTTTTTGTGTATAATGTGGTGTAAAAAAATAAATATTGATAATTCTTTCTAAAATTCATTTAAATATAGTGACCAGCGAAGCGGGCGTAGCCTGCTAGTAAAAAATAAAAATACATAGCATTTCTGAGAAAAAAAAAAAAAAAAAGGCTACCAAAAGTCTTTGTTTTGAAGCGGTCCAACCGGAATTGTTCCTGTCAGAACATGGTCATTATCATTATTAATTCCACTGTTTTTTAACTGCATCTATATGTTATCTTACAACCACGGAGTATAAAGACGGAGTATTACTCCGTGCTTACAACAAAGGTACATTAAAATAAATAAATAAATAAATAAAAATAATTATAAGATTAAAGAAAATTTATATACCATGTTTTTAAATAGCCTAAACTTCTCTTTAAAACGCATTAAAAAGCTCCAATAGGCAGGTGATTTGGCGCCAAATTTGACAACTTTTTGCCTTTGGCGACTTTTGGCGAGAAAATTCTTATTATCGATATTCCAAAGATGGACGTTCTAATGTGATTGGTTAAAGAGTTACCGGAAATTTGAATTAAAAAAAAAAGTTGGTTTTAAAAATAAAATATTAATCCTTTCCGAATAACATATATTTGCATCATGAACTACATTAGCACTTTATCATTGTGTAGAAAATCTTTAAAATGATAACGACGTCAATTTTTGCCAAATGCATAATTTAACTTTTAACAAATTTTTAACGCTCACGTTTAATTAAATGTATTTATTTTTAGGTCGAAAGAAAATGAACTCGTAAATTTTTTTTGGCAACAATTAAATTATAGTTAATATTTTAATGGCTATTTTTATTGCTATTAGGAGCTTATCATTTTCACATTTTAATTAATTAAAAGAAAACTATTCGAAAATTCGGAAATCTGACTTCGAAGTATTGTGCTGTCACCGGGTTCTGAGCTACTGTGAAAGTTTCAAATGTCTAGCTAGTCGGGAAGTTAGTTAAAAATCGATTGCAAGATTTGTCCCTGACAAACACACAAGAATCGAAGTTAATAAAAACATGGTAATAAAGGTACAACTATAGAGTTGGTCCATAACTGGATTTGGCGATTTTTCTTTGGCACCATTTTGAACGATAACGATGCCTTTCTGGATTCTTTGCAATAAAATACGCTTTTGTTTACGCCTAGAATCCATCGCAACCATTTGCAAAAACGACATTTCGCCATAAACATCAAAGAAAAATCACCAAATCCACTTGTGGACCAATATTATAGTTGTTCCATGACATCTATGAAATGTGATCGTTTTGCTTTTGTTGGTTAGCGAAGGAAACGATCAGCTTTATCTAAAATATTTTATAATTAAAACAAAATTAAACGTATTATTACTTGAGAAATCCTCAGGTGCGAAATGTTTCGAACAAATAGTCATTCTTGACGATACTTCTTTCCAAATTCGTAAACGTCTAATCCGTTCAGACTTTCTACTAACTAAAGCTTTTTTTTTATTAGCGGAAGCAACTGGAATTTTAAATTTGTCATTTGGAAACAAATGGAAGCTTAATTCCGGATTTCTTGATCCATTGGAGTTACACTGTAGCACCCAGAAGCATGTGTTATCTCTTTTGCCGGATTTATTCATACTATCGAATATACAGCAGCAGCAAGCAATGGTGTCTCGACGAAAACGTGAAAGCTATCCGTCCAGTTTTATTGTTAATTTCACCTTAGCCCACCAGAGGGCGAGCATTTCATTACAAACGCGGATAGTGACAATAAATTACGCGAGGATAAAAAATAACGTACAAGTAATATTTAAGCACGCAGAATCAATTCAGTGATCTAATAAAAAAAAAAAAAAAGAAATATGACATTTGTCTGATAAGATCATTTTACAGAAAAATTTACTTTTAAAAGTTGCATCTTTGCAATCGTTGAAAGCGTCATTTTAAACTCAACGATACTTTAAAGATATAAACAAAATATCAACTTTGTCATAAATTGACTGAAAAACGCAATAATAAAAAAGTATAATAAAAGTAGGTGCTAAGTGTTCTTAACAAAAAAAAAAAAAAAAAAAAAAAAAAAAAAAGAAAGAAAGAAATAATAAAATAAATTAAAAGGGATCTCGCCAATATGGCGGCAAAAATTTAAAAGTCGCCATAGGGGTCCTTTATTAAAGCGGTCTTGCCTGGAGAAATACAAAAACTGGGTCATCAAACATGAATTTAATTTTGACACTTTTCTTTGGATGAATTGGTTTAACTATTATTAGCGTTTCATCTAACAAAAACTAATAAAAATTTGGCTTCTGGTGAATTAAAATTTTAATTGGATGGTGAAATTGGTATAAGACTGTTTCAAATTTTAAAGGTAACTAAGAAAAAAAAGAAAGAAACTGCGAAAATTTCGCATGGGTTTGCTAGTAATAATAATGTTAACACTTTAACAAAATTAAGTAGCAGAGATTAGATCTTGAGTTTTAATTAACGTAGTTACAGAAAACGACAAATTTTGTAGTAGTTACATAGGATATAAACCAAACGCATACGAATGCTACAACATCAATAAACTGAAACAGGAAAGAGAACTTGCCATCAGCACAAAGAAAAAGTTACATGTAAAAAAGCTTTGAGAACACGAGCAGGTACATGGAGTAAAGAGTTAATTGAAAGTTCATAATATTAACACTTCCCCTTGAACTGACAATTCTGTTATTTTTACCATAACAACGTCTCTGTTCAGCTTTATCTAAAAATTGTGAACAATATGATACAGCAAAGGCAATATCAGGGCGAGTAGCAACTGCCCTGTACATCAAGCTTCCAACAGCCTGTCTGTAAGGGATTTTCTCCAAATCAACTTTTAGAGAATCTTCCCCTGAAAGATTGCCTCTTTCCATGGGTGTAGAAACAGGGTTGGCATCTTTCATGTTGAACTTTTCCAAAACCTTGTAAGCATAATTTTTCTGACTGATTGCAATATCACCACTTATCGGCTTTTTTATTTCTAAGCCAAGGTAGTATTCAGCATCTTTATGTGTCACTTTAAACTCATGCTGCAATTTCCGAAGGAAATTATTCTTTATTTGTGGGGTCGTGGCAACAAGTACATCATCAACATATAATGCTAATAATAACTTTTGTTGCTTGTCATTAATGGAAAACATGGATCAGCATTACTTGCCTTTAAACCATACTTTTCTAGAAATTCTTTGAATCGCTTATTCCAACATCTCGGTGATTGGTTTTAGTCCATAGAGACTTTTTACTAATCGACATATTCGACCTGAATTGTCATCATAACCTTCTGGTTGTTTCATGTAGATTTCTTCTTCTAATGTCCCATACAAAAAGGCAGTTTTCACATCAAACTGTGTCAGCTCCAAGCCCTCATTTGCAGCAACACTGATCAAAGCGCGGATAATTTCAAAACGTGCCACCGGACTAAACGTTTCAAAATAATCTACTCCTTTCCTTTGAGCAAAACCTTTTACCACGGTGGTAAAATGTCTAATAATAACTTAAAAATATACGATTTTATTATTTTTCTTATTTATGAATTATTTCGGGATAGGTGCCAATTACTGGAGCATGCCAATAACTGGGGCACCTACCCTTTTATGAAAATATACATGTGGCATGTATATTTTCGTATTACGATTTTGATCGCCAGATTAAAAAAACGCCAAGAACGACAGTCTTGGCGTTTCCTAAATTTAAAATTAAAATTTTGTCAATTTGACAGCAAAATAACTTAGTCTAACACATGCACACGAAAACTAATACGCCCAACATCACCCCAAGAGTGATGAGCAGGGGCTGCTCCCTGTGAAATATGCTTAATTTTAATATTTTTTTGTAGTCGCTGTAATTCATTTCAGCCGATAATTTTTTCACTTTCTGGTGTTTTATAAAGAGTAGAATCACATTTTTTTTTTTTAAATATTTTTTGAAGACGACACCTTTTGAATGTTTCCTTGATAGTAATGTTTGCCATGGTCAGAATTATTTAAAGCAATACATTGGGTTTACGGCGTTGCAGGTGCAATCGAGATAGATTTTCTCATACAGAGAGAACATTTTTATAGTGAGGAAATAGTGAGCATTTTTGGGATCGCGAACCAGTAGGTTACTGAAGTCGGCTACTGATAAATACATTTCACAATAGAGTGTTATCACAAGAAATAATTTTTTCTAGCCATTTTTGCTAAAATATGCCAAGTAGCGCTTTATAAAAAAAAGTAGATAAAATGGTAATAGGAGACCGTTCTGTATTTTTATATGATTATATTTTACTTTTTATAAAAATGTAAATGGTAGTTTAAGATTTAAGAATCGAACCTGGTAATCTTTCTTTTACGGATTCTTCTGCACAACGTCTGAGGATTTTTGGACATATTTTAAAAGAAAGTGCTCCCGTGGGCAACACGAAAGATTTATTTTTATTGGAGAACATATAGAAAAGTAACAGAGCATCCATAAATGTGATCCAGTTATCTTTCCATTCCACAAATCCTTCTTTTCCTGCAAATATATAGATGAAATTGAATGTAAAGATTCATGAAAAAATAAATCTAAAATTTGTAAAGATGTACAATAAATAAATAAATAAATAAATAAATAAATAAAATAAATAAATAACTAAAATAAACATGAATACATATAAAGATCAGAAGTGCTTGTAGAATCTTGGAAAAGAAAAAATATTCTTCTTTAAAATCAACAGGGATGATGGTGTTGGTGATGGTGATGATGATGTTTGGAACATACATAAAATAATATAAATAAGCAAAGACTTATGCAATCTGCCACAAACATTTGAAATCCTAAAGACTTTGACAAGGAATACAAACGTAAAAAATAATAATGAATTCGTAAGTAAAAATTTTATGGAAACCACGACAAAAATATTTTAACATTAAAAGAAAAAAAAAAAGAGAGCTATGATAATGACCTAGGAGCAGTGTTGCCAGATCTGGCGGATTTTTTATTCAATATTCACCAATGATTTTGCGAAGTGATATTTGATATACATAACAGAATATTAATATTCGAAGTGATTAGACAAAGATTACAATTAAAAATTATTGGTGATTATTGAATAAAAAATCTGGTGTGAAACAACCACACGACTTCCATTACCCACTATTACACATATTATATGCATTTTTTGGAGATAATGTGATCAGAAGATATAAAAGTGACCTAAAGAAGTACAAACCTAACATTTTTCTGGTAAGATAAACTTTATGCACATGTAAAGACATATAAAATGAAGCTTACATATAGCGAGGAAAAAAATAAGAAAAAAAAATCCTTACAACCGTTTTTAAAGGAACGCCTTTGCGAGGCCTGAAATTGAGCTATTTATACAGGACGCCTATCAATTTTCCTGAACTAACCAACTATATCATTCGAAAGGACATCTAATAGAGTGTTTATATAGCAAATTTGAAGAAAATCGTTAGAGCCGTTTTTGAGATACGGACTAACGGTCCCACTTCCGGTTTTTCAATTTTCACCAAAATTTGGAAATTTCATCTGTACACCAGACAGTGTGTATGTACGTGTGTATGTGTGTGTGTATGTATGTGGAGAATCTTCTGGCTATTATAGCTCAGAAACTAATAAAGATAGAGCTACGAAACTTTAGAATTCAAATACGTCTGGCGTACAGATGAAATTTCCAAATTTTGGTGAAAATTGAAAAACCGGAAGTGGGACATCGGAAACCGGAAGTTGGACCGTAAGTCCGTATCTCAAAAACGGCTCTAACGATTTTCTTCAAACTTGCTATATAAACACTGTTGGTATAAATGGGTCCACAGAGTGAAAAGCAGTGTCTTTTGAACAATCACAACATTTAATAATATAGAAAAGTAGAATAACATAATGCGGGCATTTCTTGCCGCACGCTTAGCAAAGCTTTCTCGTACAGACTCATATAAAACTCTCTTTCTCAGAGAAGCGAAGATGCGCTGTTGATTACGTAATACAGTTACGTCACATCTGACGTCATGACAGGTGTAAGCTAGTTAACAGATGATATGAGGAAACATGCATTGAAATCCTTCATTTCCCCCTTATTCAATAAATGTTTCGAAAATAAAACATATTTATGCATTATAATAGCAGATTAAAAATTACAGAAAATTATTTTTATGCAAGAGTTACTTAAAATAAGAAAAGTGTTAGTAAAGAAATAGAATTATAAGCAAATAATTATGGTTAATATAATAAAATAAAATACGTAAAATATAAGCAGTTAATTTCTTAATGAAAACACAGTTTAAATATATATATATTTTTAAGTTCGTCAGTCCTGAGTATTAAGTCCTATCATACCACAACATTTTTCATGTTTATATGCATTTAAACTTTTTGTTAAAATATCTGCAGGTTGTTCATCTGATGAAATATATTTAATGTCAATTAGTTTATTATTGTAAACTTCTCGCACAAAATGATGACGAATGTCAATGTGCTTAGATCGATTGTGATGAACAGGATTTTTTACTAATCTCAGTGCAGATTGATTGTCGCACATGATTGCAGTTGGACTTGATACAATTTCAGGATCCAATTCTTTTAAGAAATTTCTAACATGAATTGTCTCTTTTGCGGATTCGGACAGAGACATATATTCAGATTCTGTTGTGGATAGAGCAACGGTTCGCTGCTTTCTAGATTCCCAAGAAATAGGTCCACCGGCATATTTAAAGACGTATCCTGTATATGATTTTCTATCATTTATATCCGATGCCCAATCGGCATCAACAAATGCTGTCAATGGTTTATCGTCTCTGTAATACACAATTCCTAAATTTCTAGTGCCATTGAGATACCATAGTATTCTTTTAGCAGCTATCCAGTGAGGTTTTCCTGGATTGTTATTAAACTGACTTAAATAATTTACAGCATGGGTGATATCTGGTCTGGTAGCAACCGACAGATACATAAGAGAACCAATTAATTGTCTATAAGGAATTTTTGACACGTATGATTTCTCTTTGGACACATTTGTTTAGTTAATTTTACACTGCTATCTAAAGGTGTATTCACCACTCTAGAATCTTCCATATTAAATTTATTTAGTAAATCTTCAATGTATTTCTTTTGTGTTATAGTGATGTTGTCCCTATCTTGATTAAATTCAATGCCTAAGCAATAATGCAGAAGGCCCATATCTTTCATTTTGAAAGATTCTGCTAATTTATTTCTTATATCAAAATAGTGCTCTTCACTTTTAGTGAGACAAATTAAATCGTCGACATAGACGATTATAATAGCATCAAAAGGATATTTTGAGTAATAGACACATTTGTCGGAATTCAAAGGGTTAAATTTCATTTTTCTCAATTTCTCATCTAATTTCTTAAACCACTGTCTTCCTGACTGCCTAAGGCCATACAAAGATTTTTTTAATAAACACACTTTATTTTCGTGTATATCATTTTCAAAAAATTCAGGAAGCTCCATATAAATTTCTTCATGTAACATTCCGTTAACATATGCCATAATGAAATCTAACTGGTATGCTGTGAAACCATTCTGGATAGCATACGCGATTGCAGTTCTTATAGAACTTAATCTGGCTACTGGTGAAAAATTTTCCTCAAAATCTATACCTTGTTTCTGTGAACACCCTTTGGCAACTAATCTGGCCTTAAATTTTTCAATTTGACCATCTGGTTTGAATTTTGTTTTTAAAACCCATTTACACCCAATTACCTGTTTATCTTTTGGTCTATCTACAATTTCCCAAGCGTTTTGCTTAACTAAAGAATCATATTCTAATTTCATCGCGTTTTCCCAATTTTTAGCATAATTTCCATTTAGCGCGTCGATTAGGCTGGGATTAATTTCATTAAATGAGTTATCAGCTAATTGAGAAGTTTCATCTTTATATTTTGTATCTGTAATACACTCCTTATGAGACTTTAGAAAGTTCCAACTTTTAATTTTTTTAGGTCGGCCTGGACCGCGTTTAAAAATAGGATTGTTTTTATTAATCCCTTTCTCTTGTTTACATATATCGTCAACACTCTCCTCCCCTCCACTCACATCTTTCACGTCCCCCCCTTCAGAAAGCGAGCCTCCCCCCCCTTTCCAAAAAGAGAAACTTTCTCCGTTGCATTCAGGGGGATAGGAAATCGATCCGCTGTTTTCCCCCCTGTCTGCGGTTTGAGTAGGGATAGGAGTTTCATTTTTAATATTACAATCATTGCATTTATTCTCAGACGGAAAAATTAATTCTAATTGATCAGTAGTGGCTGAATCATTTATTTCAAATTCGTCTATAAATCGAACATCACGACTTATGACAATTTTTCTGGTATCCTTATTCCATAATCTGTAAGCGCGTGATTCATTTGAATAGCCAACGAATATATGTTCGTGTGACCTAGCTTCAAACTTCCCTTTTGATTTTTTATTTAGAACAAAACATTTCTGTCCGAAAATTTTAAAATAGTTAACAGTTGGTTTATAACCGAAAAACAATTCGAAAGGGGTTTTATTTTCTTTAATTCCTTTAGTGGGACACCTGTTTCTAATATATGCAGCGCAATTTACTGCTTCAGCCCAGAATGTATTTGGAAGGTTTGATTGCATTAATAAACACCTCGCCATTTCGCATAATGTACGATTTTGTCTTTCAATTCTAGAATTTTGCTGAGGGGTCATTGGCGATGAAAATTCGCGTATAATACCGCATTCTTCAATATATTTATTGAATTCTTCGCCACAATATTCCAAACCATTATCAGTATGCAGTATTTTAATTTTTTTTCCTAATCGATTTTCGACTGCTGCTTTATATCTCCGGAACGCGTACTTAGCTTGATCTTTTGTTTTTAGAAAATTTACTTCAATGTAACGAGATTTATCATCCAAAAAAGTAATAAAGTAACGTGATCCGCCATGGGATTTAACATTTATAGGGCCACATAAATCAGAATAAACTACTTCTAATAATTCATCACTATGAAATTTGTTTTCTTTACAAAATGGTTTCACAGTTTGTTTAGACCTAATACATACTTTACAAACTTTTAAAGTATCTTTTTCATTAAAATTTAAATCTCTTAACATATTTTCAGATTTTAATAATTTTAAATCTTTTTCATTTAAATGTCCTAATTTTAAATGCCATTTATGAAAGTTGCTTACCTGAGTTGATGCAGCGATATCCACATGCGGCTGAAAAAAATATAAATCACCTTTTCTCGTAGCACTTATAATCAGAGAGCCGTCCTGCTCCGTAATTTTTGCACATTTTTCGGTAAATACAACTCGGCAGTTGTTTGCAGTAGCTTTTGATATAGACATTAAATTGCATTTCAATTTTGGAACGCACAAAACATTTGTTAACTTTAAATTGGTTACACCGTGATTACCGGGAACTTTTAATTTGACTGTTCCAACACCTGTGATCTCCGCTGTTTCATCTACAGCTAATTTTATAAATGATCCAATTCTAGGTTCGAAATCTATAAACAAATTCTTGTCATGAGCCATATGTGATGTCGTACCGCTATCGAGACACCACTCGGAATGTTCTTGGAAAGAGTTACTGGTTGCCATCGTGAACTCTGTACTATCTTCAACCATGAAAGATCTATCTTTATATTTATTCGATGAAGTGAATTTTCTGTCTGAGATCTTCTTTCTGCATTCTGAGGCTTTATGCCCTACTTTTGAACAGTAATTGCATTTGAAGATTGCATAATTTCTTTCGCCATATGTGTTCTTGTTCTGCACAGGCTTTAAGATTTCTCTTTTGTTCTTTTCAGGAAGATTTTTCTTGTGAGTTGTAAAATACGCATTTGATGATTCTTGATGCTTTTTATTTTTTCTTGACTCATATTCTTCCATCATTTTAATTTTTAGAGCTTCAGGCTGCGGCAATTCATCTCTTGCTTCTATGGCGCACCTGAAATTTTCATAGCTGTCAGGAATACTGTATAAGAGCAAAATTGATAATAAATCTTCGGCTACGTGAATGTCCATTTCTTTTAGCTTGTCCACTATATCAAAGAAAATATTTAGGTGATCGGACATATTTTCACTATCAGACATTTTCTTAAAGAGTAGCTGCTTCAACAGGGTGGCTTTCTTTGCCGGTCCTCTCGATTCGTAAACTTCTTTTAATTTATTCCATACTTCATTTGAGGTGGTACAATGTTTAATATGACACAACTCACTTGGGGTAATTGCTAGGATTAAATCGGCTCTAGCTTTGCGGTCGATTTCGAGCCATTTTTCTTCGCCTTCGGCGCCTTCATCGGGCTTAATTTTCGTTCCGTTAGCATAACTCCAGTGATCATTCTTGATTAAAACAGCTTCTATCTGCAGCTTCCAGGTGTCAAAATTATTTTTGGATAACTTTTCTATATTTAATATTTGCGACATATTTAATCAGCTATAGTAGCTTCTTTATAAAAATAGAATCAAAAATACTTTCGATTTCAGCCCTTAGGCTTAACAGTAAGTCGCACTTTCGTTTTAACGAATGTTAATTTAAATTTTTAAAAAGTCCGCAGTGGAAGCGTGCTGGGCCCATAACCATTGTTGGTATAAATGGGTCCACAGAGTGAAAAGCAGAGTCTTTTGAACAATCACAACATTTAATAATATAGAAAAGTAGAATAACATAATGCGAGCATTTCTTGCCGCATGCTTAGCAAAGCTTTCTCGTACAGACTCATATAAAACTCTCTTTCTCAGAGAAGCGAAGATGCGCTGTTGATTACGTAATACAGTTACGTCACATCTGACGTCATGACAGGTGTAAGCTAGTTAACAGATGATATGAGGAAACATGCATTGAAATCCTTCAAACACTCTATTAGATGTCCTTTCGAATGATATACATAGTTGGTTAGTTCAAGAAAATTGATAGGCGTCCTGTATAAATAGCTCAATTTCAGGCCTCCCAAGGGCGTTCCTTTAAAAACGGTTGTACGGATTTTTTTCAAACTCGCCATCTTAACTCAATTTTAAATATGCTTTTGTATGTAATTATTGTTTTCCTGTCAATAATTGAGTTTATCCGGAAATGGGACATCGGAAACCGGAAGTGGGACCGTAAGTCCGTATCTCAAAAACGGCTCTAACGATTTTCTTCAAATTTGCTATATTAACACTCTATCAGATATCCTTTCGAATTATATAGTTGGTTAGTTCATGAAAATTGATAGGCGTCCTGTATAAATAGCTCAATTTCAGGCCTCGCAAAGGCGTTCCTTTAAAAACGGTTGTACGGATTTTTTTCAAACTCGCCTTTTTACATCACTTTTAAATATGCTTTTGTATGTAATTATTGTTTTCCGGTCAATAATTGATTTTTTGTGAAAGTTGGTATCTCAAAAACGGCTCTAACGATTTTCTTTTTTGGTCACTTTTATGTTTTCTGATCACATTATCTCTCAAAAATGCACATAATACATGTAATAGCGGGTAATGGAAGTCGTGTGGTTGTTTCACACCAGATTTTTATTTTTTGGCCCCTCCGTTCCCCCCTTCCCGCCCTTCCCAATAATTTAAAAAATTCGAAAATATCCGCAATCGATTTGTAGGTATCGAAAACATCTATGTACCAATTTTGAATGATCTAACTCTATTTTACTTTTTTTGCCCCCCCTCTCCCCCCACCTTCCCGGCCCTCCTAATAACTTTACACTTTCGAAAATATCTCCATTCGACTTGCAGGCCTCGAAAACCTATCTGTAAAAATTTTGAACGGCCTAACTGCATTTCTATTTGTTTTTGCCCCATAGCCCCCCTTACCGCCCCACCCCCTTCCCGCCCCTCTTTATAATTTTACAACTTTGAAAATATCCGCAATCGATTTGTAGGTATCGAAAACCTCTATATACCAATTTTGAACGATCTAACTCTATTTTTATTTTTTGCCCCCCCCTCTCCCTACCCCCCTTCCTTCCCCTCCTAATAACTTTACACAATCGAAAATATCCTCATTTGACTTGCAGGCCTCTAAAACCTATCTGTATCAATTTTGAACGCCCTAACTGTATTTCTATTTGTTTTTGCCCCATAGCCCAAATTTGGAAAAAAAAAAATAATAAACATGACTTTTACTATATTTTTATTTTTGATATTTTTTCTTTTAAATATATTGCAAATCCAATCCCTAATTCTTTTAAGAAGTTTCTATTAAAGTTTTAGCATTTTGAAGAACATGAATTTATGAAAAATTCAAACTGAGGAAGAGCCATTTAAAAATTTCAAATCTGTAAAAAAATCCATCAAAAACCATAATAATTGCTTGAATATATATTTTATTGATTAAACCTTATACAGTTCAATTTATAAATATTAAATGGAAATATAAGCTTTTATATGAAACCTACTTCAGAGCTGCCTTCGAATGTGCCAAGTCCTCGTAATCTTTTCTCTAAAACAATTCTTTATTTAAAAGAGAAATGTTGCAAGTATATGTTTAACATCTTAAGTACCGTTGGCATGTATACAAGTGGAATTTACCATATTGAGTGCTTATGATAAAATTTTAATGATTTAAATACACATTCATAAAATCTTTTTGTTAATACTTTATTATTTAGTTATAGAAATCTGTATTGGTAGGGCATTATTTAGTAATTGTAAAAATCTTTTTCCTATGGTTTTCACCATATTTTTTCGAACCTTCGAGTCTAATGCTCCTGGGTCAATGGTTTAGTTGGTCCGTGCGCTAAAAAGGTTCTGACCCTGACATTAATATGGTAGGATGTTTAATAAAGAGTATATTCTGCCCTACATGTGGCATAGACAACATTCCGTTTCAGCCCTTGTAGCAACTCCTAGGAGCAGTGTTTCCAGATCTGGCGGATTTTTACTTCCATTACCCTACGGTAGTAGGGTAATGGAAGTATTGTATTCAGTCTGAAAATTCGATATCGGGTTGTCACCTGATTTACACGTTTTAAGGTCCCCTGAGTCCAAAAAAGTGGTTTTTACTTCCATTACCCTACTACTGTAGGTAATGGAAGTTTTGTATTCGGTCTGAAAAATCGATATCGGGTTTTCACCTGATTTACTCGTTTTAAGGTCCCCTGAGTCCAAAAAAGTGGTTTTTGGCAATTGGTCAGTGTGTATGTATGTATGTGGAGAATCTTTTGGCTATTATAGCTCAGAAACTAATAAAGATAGAGCTACGAAACTTTAGAAATGAAATACGTCTGGTGTACAGATACGGACTTACGGTCCTACTTCCGGTTTCCGATGTCCCACTTCCGGTTTTTCAATTTTCACCAAAATTTGGAAATTTCATCTGTACGCCAGACGTATTTGAATTCTAAAGTTTCGTAGCTCTATCTTTATTAGTTTCTGAGCTATAATAGCCAGAAGATTCTCCACATACATACACACACACATACACACATACATACACACTGACCAATTGCCAAAAACCACTTTTTTGGACTCAGGGGACCTTAAAACGTGTAAATCAGGTGATAACCCGATATCGAATTTTCAGACCGAATACAATACTTCCATTACCTACGGTAGTAGGGTAATGGAAGTAAAAATAGAGATAGATAGTTCAAAACTGGTGCATTGTGGTTTTTGATACCTACAAATCGATTGCGGATATTTTCGAATTTGTAAAATTATTAGGATAGACGAGATGGGGGGGCGAAGGGGGAAAATAATAGAAATAAGAGTTAGAGCATTTTGGAAATTTTTTCCGAAGGCAGTGAGAACCCGGTGCGACATTTTTCCTAATCAGATTTTGTTTCTCTTTTCTTTTCACGTGATAAAAATGAATGCAATTTTGAGAATTCAGTAATTAGAGTGATTCATTTAAAAATAGGGACCAGCGAAGCGGGCGTTGCCTGCTAGTTTTTCTATAAATGTTCAAAATAATCAGCTTAAAATGATCACTAAAGCATGGTTTAATTTTTTTTTAAATTCAATTTACAAATAATTTATTGTGAGATAATAATTTATTAATTTATAATAATCTTATACTATTAAGTGAGCAATATTTGTATATATATTTCACTGTTCTCGAAAACGGTAGCTCGGACAGTCACGAGATTTAACACAAAGGTACCCCCCGAAGGGTCATTGTGCACATCGAAGTCAGATTTTCGAATTTTTGATTAGTTTTTCTTAATTAATTAATATGTGAAAATAATAACCTTCTAATTTCTGATAAATAAGCCATTTAAATTTTATCCATAATTTAATTGATGCCAATTTTTTTTTTTCGACAGAAAAATAATAATAAAAAAAAAAAAAAAAATAAATAAATAAATAAACGTACATTTATTTAAAATGAGGAAAATAAATCAGAAAGATTAAAAAGTAAATTAGAAATATCAGTCGTATCGTTATAAATAAGATACCAAATGAAAGGGAAAATTTTTGTGAATCCGATGCATTAAACAGCTTATCAATCGGACAATTAGATTTTTTAAAATTAACTAAAGTATGAATTTTAGGTCGCAACAGCAGAAGATTGTATGGAAACCGTTAGGAGAAAAAAAAAAAAAATCTACTTCACATTAGGTCACATGTTTTTGAAGTGGGATTAAAAATTGCAGTTTTCAAATTCTTTTAAATTTTCTCTCACGAACACAAAAATATAATATGCAGCCTGTACCTCACAAGACCAACTTGCATTTCAAATTTCAGCAATTTTTTTGGTTAATAAACAAAAAAGTTACATCTTTTTTTTTTTTTTTTCAAATTAAGTTTTATTCTAACTTCGAAAAGATTTATGTGATCATAGATATAATAATATATATAGATCTATCATCCCCATATTTTCGTGCAAAGATTTTTGATGCCGAAAAAAAAGCTTTGGAATCATCCATTAAGTGGTATTTTAAAAAAAGAGGAATTTTAAACTATATCTGGAGTTTTTCATTCACCTTTGTAAGTAAATTATTCATGAATTTTATTTGCTAAAATATTCGTGTATACTCCCGTGTGTATTCACTCGGGGAAAGACTGCCATATTTTGGTAAAATCGCCGTCTTTTCCCGAGTGAAAAGGAATCCCTTTTTTCTCCCCAATGATCAATCTATATATTATTACTATATCTATGTATGTGATACGATACATTAAGAATTTGGGTTTTAAAAGTTTTTTTAAATAGATTATTTAAACTCTATGAACCATATTTTTATTTTATCAGTTTCATTAATAGATCCTGCTGGGCGATTTTTTAAATTTTGGTGTTGAAGTACACAGAACGTTTTTCGACAAGAAGTTTAATATAGCAACAGACATTTTAATCTAAGTAGCGCATCAAATATATAAAAACATAAATGATTTATTTTTACCCAAAATTTACAGAAAAAATGCAGTTTTAAACATAGGAAATTTATTTCAACAAGCACTATTTTAAACCTATTAAAAATATAAGCAGAATATGAAGGATTCTTATGTATAAACAAAAAAGAGTCTGATAAAATTATTAGCAAAACAGTCTTCCCCTTTTCATTAAAAAAAAAAAAATCCATCGCTAATATGGCGACAAAAATTCAAAAGCCGCCAATGGAGCGATATAATAAAGTTGTGTAGCACGGTAATGTTTACCTATTTATTTATTTTTTATATAATAATCACTATACTAATTTACCATACAAACAAATGAGCCTCTGTGTGTTACTGCACTTGCACGCTGTCGAACAGAAATATTTGAATTATTCAAATTAATATTTAAATAAATAAATAAAAATAAAAATATGTTTAATGGGAAATAAATATAAAAATAAAAAGATCAGTTGTCTAAAATGCGGCAGAAATAGCGCTCATAGCATATTGTTACATGGGATTAAGTCTTATTGTTACAATGGATTAAAAGTCTAAAATAGTGACAAAAATTCAAAAGTCGCCAAAGAGAACTATATTAAGGCTGTACTATCAGGTTTACAAATCATGAATTATATATAAACACAAAAAATTAATTGTCTCATGCGACAGGCGTAGCCGGTTACAGCATATTGTAATATTTGGCGTGAAATTGCTGTCATTTTATGGTTGATTGGATAAACAAAATAAACATAAGAAATAACGTAAAAGCAAATATGATGTGCGCCACGTATAGTGTTGTTCACATGTAACTGGGATTCAAATATAAAAGGGTAACTCCAATTTTTTCGATACTATCTATTTCGAAACTGTTATATAATAAGCACCTAAATGGAAGCTCATTGGTCATTGTCGCAGGTAATAGGGACAAGCGCCCGAGTTGCAGTGGATGATCAAATCGCTGCCGAAGGCAGTAGGGACCTGAAGCGAGCTTTTGAACAATTTCAGTAATTAATTTTATTTTATTTTTATAAAGCTATATAGAAAAGAGTTTCCTTTAAATTTAGTGACCAGCGAAGCGGGCAAAGCCTGCTAGTAATATATTAAGGGGATACTTAAAATTGTTCTTGTTTAACAAAAGTTTATTTTTTTAAATTAGGACAAAAAAAAAAAAAAAACTAATTACAATTTTCGTGCTTTATAGCTTCAAAATTAAATGTTAAAAACTAAAATAAATAAATTTCTAAAGAAAGAAGAACAAGTTTAAAGACTGCGAATTTTGTGAATGTGAAAACGATATCTTAAAAATTGTATTACTTATTGAAGAAATCTGTTAAAAATTTTTCCCATAAAATAATACGGGATAGGAAATCGTAAGACGTACTGAGAGAGGAGTCTTAACACTTTGCCGACCCTAACGCTCTAAAACATTCTAAACAATGTTTCTAAATTTAGGAACTCTTTTATTCAACTACAATAATAATTGTGAAGAGTGATATTTGCTATACATAATGGACGAATAATCTTCGAAGCCAACCATTACCTTGCTCAGTCAATCCATAAAGGACGCCCTCAATCAGAGATGCTCTGTTTTAGCTGTGTTTGTGGACTTTGAGATAAAGTTTGGCGACTCAAATGTATCCAGAAATTACAAAACTTGTGTGTGTGCAGTAATATGCTTTTTGGGATCAAGAGTATTCTTTCATAACGCTTCTGCGCCACTCGGTTTGGTGATTTTGTGTCCAACTTTAAACAAAGTGAAACAGGCTTGCCTCAGGGCACTGTGATCAGCCCATTTTTGTTTGATATCTTTATCGATGACCTACGAGGTATTTTGACTTCTGATGGTCTGACTAATGCCGCCCTTTTTGCGGACGATCTTGCTATTTGGTGCTGTGCACCTAAAGAACAGTCCGAACTAAATACTGTACTGAATAAGTCTCTTGAGAGACTGGAGGTCTGGGGTTTGGAGAATAATATGGCTATAAACTTAGGAAAGACTACTAGTCAGCATTTTACCTTAAATAGACGACTTTTCACTGATAACTTTGCTTATAGAGGCTCTCTTTTCAGCATAATAATATTTCAACTTACCTAGGATGCATCTTTGATAACAAATTGAAATGGACCAAGCATGTTGAACACGTCATCTCAAAAGCTAGGAAGAGACTCCCCATTCTCATAAGACTAGCTGGAGGTAAATGGGGATGTGGCAGAGGTACCCTTAACATTACTTATAAGACCTATGTCCAGCCGGTTTTAAATTATTGCAATGAGGTGTTGGTTTCTGCTTCGAACAAAGTCTTGGGAATGCCTTATGTTTTCGAGAACCAGGTCATACGCTTGATTACTGGAGGTGTTAAAACTACTCCTGTACTAGCTATGCTATTTACTTTGTGACCTACAACCAATGACTAACCAGATTTGGAGGAGTGCAGCTATCCTTTACAATAGACTTACTAGACTCCCAAATATTTCCTTTTGGCGTGAATATGACTTTAACAGATCACGTGGTCTAAAGACTCAGAAAGGTTTCTTTCAATGAGTCCTGGAGATCGCCCAATATAATGCTATTAACGACAAGGACTATGAACTATTATCTCCCATAAATCCACTAGAGTTTATGGTTCTCGATATTAGATTGGATTCGACTTTGAATGTGAGAAAAAATTACCTTTGCCCAGCTGCTCTTCGTGCCATCGCCTTGGAAACGATTAATACCCGCTATCCCCCAGATGCGTGGCTTCATATTTACACTGATGGCTCCCTTTTGGATTTCACCCAGGGCGCTGGAGCTGGTGTTTTCTGTGATTTTTTTCCTTTTACTTACATGTTGGCTCTCATACGACTCATTATGATGGTGAAGTTCAGGCCATTCATTTGGCCCTATATCAGCTTTCTGCCCATCTCTCCCCTCCTGATAAGGCTGTAATTTTATCAGACTCAAGTTCTACCCTTCAGGCCTTGGTAAAACCAAGATAAACAAAGTTCTCGAGTCCAGAGTTGCAGAGAGTTACTGAGCAGAATTCAGACAAAAGGTTGCCTTCCAGTGGGTGCCTTCCCATTGTGGCCTTTGGGGGAAATGAAATGGTGGACCTTTTGGCAAAAAGAGGCACGGATATTCTCCAAAGATCTTCTAGAGATCTGACGTTTCACTCTGCTAAACTTGAAATTAATAAAACCTATAAAAAATGTTTTCGAATTCCTGCTGCTAGTGCTACTAAAAATAAGTCATGAATAAATAAGTCATGAAACTAAAAATAAGTCATATTTAATATTCCAATCAGTTGATTGTGTGATTTTAATAAAAATTGTAAAAATAAGTCAGTCTATTGAAACCTAACTGCTGCTGTGACTGAGTTTAGACTATTGACTAGACATAACTGCCTCCGTGCTCATTTGTTTCATTTTAATCTGACTGACACACCTTTTTGTGTTTTGTGTGCTTCTGGACAAGTCATGGACGCTGCTCATCTAGACGTGTGTTTTGCACTTAAGAGTTTGGACAGTATTGTGAAGAAATATTGGAGATCTCGTTGCTTAATGACCTGATGGTCATTGGCCTAGCATTTGTTAAATAAAATAGCCAACCCTTCTAGTTAAATTTTAGTGGTGAATATTGAATTAAAAAAGTCCCTAAATTAAAAAAAAACTAGCCAGAGGAATAAAATTATATTGGACCAGCAAAGGGTTAAATGTGATACTTACCGAATAAATATATAAAAGAGTTAAAGTACTCCCCGCCCTTTTTTTAGGACACTTTCATGGATGAAAAAGTTCACCTTTTTTGCTATCATTATTTTTATACAATAATCTCATCCCTATTTAATCATTTAATCATGATGTATTACAAAAAAAAAAAAAAAAAAAGGTAATTATTTCTATATGAAAAAAGTGGAAAAAAAAAACAAAAAAAAAACGGAAATGTCTCACCTCTGACAATGTTAATTTTGCTTAATTTTATTGAAGCATTGTTTCAAAAGATAACTTGGAAAAAAAAAAAAAAAAAACTTTTCTTTAATTTCTGGAGTCTTATGTATTTCTCGGACTACATACATTGTGATATTATGCATTGCAACGTACCATCAAAACTAGCTTCCACAAGCCTTCTGAAGAAAGGTCCATATTCATATCCAGCGATTCTGAGTTCATCATAGATATCTTCGCCTGATATACGATTAGCTGAGTATTTGTCGTCGATATTTACAATAGGGTGTGCTTCACAAAACTGGATACTGTCTTCTACGTAAATTCTGCCACTGGCCACCAAGCTGTTACTTTGGGTTATTTCGAATTTTCCAGTGCTCTCCAGAATTGACACTTGAAATGTTATCTCTGAAAAAAATAAGAAAGAAAAACGTGCAGTCTGCATAGATTATTAAAATTCTTGTATATTTTATCACATTAAAATCTAATTTGTTTATTTTATTTAATTTTTATTTATTTATTTATTTATATTATTTTTTTTTTTCAGTTGAATAATGTACATTAAGTTCGATGTGTTTTATGTAGTATAAAGATTTCTAAATATACTTATACAAGTTTTAAGCCGTAATGCATCCAAATTCGTTTGTACGTCTTTGTAAAAATCAGTAATAATATTTTCTATTTTCAATTAAAAAACATGCTACTAATATGCTATTTTCAATTAAAAAACAGCCTACAGCAAACATAAAGTAACGCATATTTGTTTTATGTCTGTGTAAGGAAATGAGAACGAGAATTGGAATCTGCTTAGATAGACAGATAAATCCGAATTAATAAACACTTTCCCGCTTTCGTTAAAAAATATTAAAAAATAAAATATAATAAATAAAAGTAGTTAAATAAATATTGTAAGTTAGAACATATCATTAATATTTACACCATTTTGATTTGTTTAAACCATAAGTGCGTTATTATTAACTGTAATTACTAAATTTGTTAACTGTAACTGCGCTTTATGTATTTCTGAAAAAAAAAAAAAAATCGAAATGTCGATAAAAAAATAAAAATAAATAAAAATAATAATTTATGTTGCAGATATATTGATAGTATAAATACATAAAACGCAATTTCAGTATTACACGAAGGAAATAAAAGCCTCTATAAAACTTGCGTATTATTTTTATATTAGTTGTTTATTAGTTTTATAACTACTAATGTTTGTATTAGTTAATTGTTTTCATCATAATTGTTGCTTGCTAATAGGAAAGTTAAATTTTACTACATTTACAATATAGTTTGTAAGATGTTCAATGTATTCCGTTATACAAGAGGAATTAAATTGCTGTTGTCGATGTGAAAATTAAATTTGATTATAATCGCTTATATTGAAGATTAAATAAAATAAATCTCTAACATTATTAAACTATTTTTCCCGGTCTCTGAAATAAATAAATAAATAAATAAATAATAATAATAATAGTAACAATATTAATAATAATAACACTACTTAAAAAATAAAAAAATTATGTATCATGTGTATACAGGGTGTTCCATAAAGGACAAATTAAAAATGATATAATTTAGGAACATTGCCAGACAGAATAATGAAATGAAAAGTTTGTTGAATAAGCAACTATCTAATTTTAAATGCAGTAAATTGCAAAATTAGTTACAAACCTCATCTATAGAGGCTACTGTAAACTTACAAGGAGAGGTCAGGACATGGAAAATTTAGATTGGGATGAAATTGCGCAGAAATTGTAGTACACTATGAAGGTAACAACATATTAAAGCAATAGCGCGCTCTTGCCAAATAGTCTTGAGAAAAAAGCCCTTAAAGTTTCAGTAATTCTTGTTTACAATTTATTTCGTAAACAAATCAGCGAACTTGGTAGAATAAGCGGATGTTGCGCAGACGATCAGGTTTCGACGCTACCTCAGGTATTTCATTTTTTTCTCTCTTTAATTATTTATTTAATGTGAACATATTTGTTTTTATTTTTTACTTTCTTTTATAATTCAGATCAAAATTTGAAATTTTTAATGAATCATAATTATTTAATTCTCTTGAATTAAAAATAATATATATGAAGGTTTAGTATTTTTCTATTTGGTTTATTTATAATTTACTATAACTTAAAAAAATAATTTTACCTTTGTTTCAACTATAAAATAAAGTAAAAATAAAGGGAATATTTATTATTATTATTATTATTTATTTATCTAAACATTTTATTTTATGCTTACTTTATTTTATAATTAAAACAAAACCAAAATTTATATATTTTTGAGTTATATAAAATTATAAATATTACAAATAGGAAAATTTAAAACCTACATATTATTATTTTTTTTATTCAAAAAAAATTAAGTAATTATTATTCATTAAAATTTTCAAATTCTGAATTGAATTTTAAAAAAAGTTTAGATTAAATAAATAATTAAAGGAATAATAATAATAATAATAAAAACTCCCGCAGGAAGCATCGAACCAGGGTCGTCTGTGTGACAGCAGCTCACTCTACCAAGCACGCCACGGAAGTGTTCTCTTTAAAGGCTTTTTTCTCAAGATAGTTTGGTTAGTGAGCGCTACTGCTTTAATGTGTTGTTACTTTCATAGCATACAGAAATTCTATGCAGCTTCGTCCCGATTTGAATTTTCCATGCCGTGATCCCTCCTTTTTAGTACAGTCGAAATTTTCCCCCTGATTCTTCCAACAGTATTTTTTTTTTTTTTTTTTTTTCTGGAAATTTTAATAGTAAGTTTGCACGATCAGTTAAGTAAAAAATTATTATATAATTATACTGGTGGAAGAATCAGGGGGAAAATATCGACTGTCGACACCCTGTAGTATAATGTCTTCCAAAGAATAAGTGAACATGTTTCTCGAAATATGATAATTCGTATTACGAAATATTGAATCTATTGTAACGTGATTTAATTATCACGTTACAATAGATTTAATATGGCTACTCTGAATAGTAATAATAGAACATAAACGGAAGATGAATTTTAAAGCACTTTTTACAGTGTCTCGACTAAGGGTATACATACAGTCGGCAGTAAATGTATCCGAGTACTATAAAAAATTCCTATATAAAAAAGTACATTTAATAGTGTTTTTTTTTAAATAAATCCTTGTTGAATCATGTTCTTAGACTGACTAAAAACAGGATTCGACAAGGATTTATTTAACAAAACTGTATTAAGTTTACGTTTTTTATATAGGAATTTTTGCTGATACTCGGATATTTTTGCTGCTGTTTCAGCTGTTACAAAGTTTAATGAGTCTTACGGTAAACAATGTCCATTATATTATTCCAAAGAAAGATTCTTATGCACGATCTTATTCTTTCTTGTTTGAATTGCTGAATTAACCAAAAACTGATTGCTCTTTGATTTCTGAAGACATGAAGCTTACATGGTTACTTTTCTGCAATATTTATTAGTTTTAACTTCATTGTATTCCTCATAAATAGTTCCCCTAATATAACTCCCTGTCATGTTTTGGCTTTAGAATAGTCAGAAGATTGTGCTTCTGAATTTTATTTAAAGTTGATTATGTTTACAGTGCCTCCTCTCTTGGCAAATTTTATAACTAATTTTACAATTAAGTATGTTTAATCTTTTCAGGGAAGGTTTTTTGATATTGAAAAAAATGACCTAATTTTAGGATTAATAGCGATTTATTCATTTTATATTCATGGGAATCGAAAAATAATAATTAAAAAATAGTAAAAACAATAAGAATGCACACACACACACACAAAGCTATAGTATTTGTACGCACTGAGCATTTGTAATAATCATAAATTCCGGTCATATCACTTATTCGCATTTCTCATAAATGTACCGATTACGTCTTATACAACACTTGTTATGACATCTCGGATAATTTTTCAGTTCCCTTTTTTAAGATAGTGATCTGTATTCTCCAGTCTGATTTGAGGATCAACTTTAGTGCAGATTTTGGATTTATTAGGTTATCAGTGCAGCTAAACCATAAGATTCGTATTTCGTTGAGATATTCTATAATGAATAATTTATTATCCTATATTTGCTATTTTTATTAACGAAAATTATTATAATTTAAAAAAGAACTAAATGTCATCATACGTAACCCATTGCATCAAGAGGTTAAAATTCCAGAGCTGCCTATTAAATTATCATTCATATCTTTCTATCTATCACTGTTTTAAAAATATATCATTCAAACTTTGGGAACCTTTTAAGAAACACCCTGTATGTATATTAATGCAGCAAGACACACTTACGTGCAGGGCTTAGAAAAGTTGGTCTGTGAATTTTAAAATCTTCTACCACAAAATTCAGATCTTCAGGACTGCTGCTTTGCATATTCTTTGCAAGTGCCTGCCAAGCAAGCCATACGTATCCGGTAGCAGGGAAGAGAGATCGGCCATCAATGAAATGATCTAAAAGATATCTGTCAGTAGTATCTACATGGAACTTATGTGAATAAGCACCTGTCAGATATTTCCATTTTGGAACGTAGTAGGACTGAGAATGGTTCCATTGTATAAGGTCACATATCTGAGGTGTTCCTCTTGGTACGGGGAACTGAACAGGTCTGTACAGATTCTCTATCTTTGGGTTCAGCCCTTCAAGGTATAATCTTTAAAAAATGATAAAAAATAAATAAAATTATTACAGTGATAAACGTTGTAAGGAAAAAAAATCAAATTTGTTAAAGAATGAATGGCAATTTATGTTTGGACAATATAGGAGCGTACAGAACCTTTGCAAAGGGATTCCCAATAAAACTGAAAATGCATGCTATGTTTAGTTAGCCACCAAAATTAGTATTAATTTTCATAGCGAATTCCACCTCTCTCTCTCTGGTAAAAAATTGCACAAGTATGTGAGAACAATAAAAAATACTAACAACAGTAGGAAAAAGGAAGATATTAAAGAAAATAGAAGTGCATCAAACAACGCATGGATTATGTGTCTTAATATATTCCGCCAAGTCTTGTAGTTTCTTCAAGTTACACAAATTTACAAAAATAAATTTGGAAAACTTAGTTTGATAATTTTTGCCGATTTATATGTTTTTTGGTGTCCTGAAACTAAAAATGAAGCCAGTTTTTCTCTATCATGTATAGATATTTGTAAATACAGGATGTCTACCGACACAATTTCTTCCGTGGCTCTTCCAGTAATATAACTATACGGGAACTTTTATAGTATGTTTTCATGATTAATTATAATAATTTATCAATTTTAATTGAAATATGCAATGGGAGTACAAGATACGCGGCAGAACATAATACTTAAAAAATAACCTTGCTTATAGCAGGTTGATTACCTGCAGCGATTAAACGGAGAAGCAACCAGCTGTAAAGAATTATGAGTAGAAAAAAAAATGACCCAATTAAGCTTTTACTTACACAGAGGAACAGGTTAGAAAAAATCTTAAAGATTTATTTCCCTACATTGATAATAAAGCTCCATAAAGCCATAAAGCTCTTGAAGGTGTCTATAAAATGTACTTTAATCTTTCAGGAATATTTTGAGGATATCTTGGAGGAGAAAGTATACCTAAGCCATCTCTAGATGCTTAAATAAATAAATAAATAAATAAATAAATAAAGAAGAAAAAGAAACTGCTAAAATTCCCTACCTGCAGTTGGCAACACTGAGCTCAAATCTACCAAAGCAAACCACTCAGGCAATGTTGCTAGATGGTCAAAAGTCAATTTCCCCCAAATCAAAGTTTTTTTTTTTTTTTAAATCCTTAACTCAATTTATACTAAAAATGTACTTTCTTTAAAAAAAAAAAAAAAAATAATAAATTGAATCTCACGTTTTTCTCCAAATAACGTTCATTATAGAAAAAAATTCTCATTTACAAAAATAATTTTCACTAGTTTTTGAAAAACTTTGAATCTGTCTAGCATTTTGAACCTAGTTTCCTTACCTCTAATCATTTGTATTTATCTTATATGTGGGTAAAAAGAATTTTTATGGACTATGAAATGCATGAAAAACAAGGTACACAGACAGCTTACACATCTTACATCAAATTTGATATTTCACGCCTGCAAGTTAATTTCATGCTAAGATCAATTATCCAAGTTTACATACACTGTAAGTCCAGCTTACTTTAAGCCTGATTATTCAAGCGGCAAGCAATACATACCAAGCATTCCCTATGCTTGCTACAGCTTACATGAACCAAATAATTCTTCAAATCAGGGAATACAAAAAGCAATAAATAATAAAAATAAATAAATAAATTTTATAATCATAAAGTTGACAATGTTGCTTTTCTATTTCTGAAATAGTATCCGGTGTCAATGCATTGTAATCTGATAAATTTAATAATTTTTTTTCTCTTTTTTGTGGAATTTTAGGAAAAAAGTAGACTTTTTTCTTAGAGAGATTCACAAAGCGAGCAAGTCAATAACGCGTTGGTCCACCGCTGGCCCTTATGAAAGGAATTATTTGGCTTGACATTGAATGAGAGATTTGGCAGATGTCCTGCGGGATATTGTGCCAAATTCTGTCCAACTGGCGCTTTATATAAAAAAAATCCTGAGCTGCAGGGAGCTTTTCATATTATTTCAAATGTTCTCGATGGGGGAGAAAGCCGGCTACCTTGCAAGGTAGTACTTACTGAGCAAGCACAAAGAGAAGCAGTAGAAATTATCGCCGTGTGCGAGCGGGCATTGTCATGATGAAATGTAAGCCCAGGATGGAGTGATATGAAGGACAATACAATGTGGTATAGAATATAGACCTACTACGCTATTATAGACCTGCTGTAAGGGACCCGCTGGTAACAACTAAAAAGCGTTCTGCTATGAAATGAAATGGCACCACAGATCATCACTCTTAGTTTTTGGGCCGTATGGCGGCGATAGTCAAGTTGGTATCCTATCGCTTTCCAGGGCGTCTCCAGGCACGTCTTTGCTGGTCATCAGGGCTCAATTCAAAGTGGGACATATCACTGAAGACAATTCTACTCTTGTCAATGACATTCCAGATCGAATGTGTCTTACATCACAGCAAATGACCATGTGTGTGTACAAAGGTCAATGTAGTCGAGCCAAGAGGCGCTGTGAGTTCAGCCCTTTTCTGTGGGCCGCCTGTTAACACTTTCACGACCACATGCTTTTGTGTTTTTGACAATAAAGTCGGCCTGTGGTCGTTATTTTCCCAAGTTACAATATTTCAGAACAAAATTTTCTGTATTCACATTCATATTACAAATGAATTTACATTATAATTATGCTAGTTCTAATCAAAGTATTTGTATCCATAGTATAATGATTGTACAAATATGAATACTGGGTGTGTTTCTGAGAAATAAATACCATACAAATTGCGAAAGAAACACCTACTGGCGGAGTTATAGATTTTCAAATGACATGATCTACATCAGCGGTCGTGAAAGTGTTAATAATTTTTACAGTCTCTAAAGCATCGGTTTCACGTACAGTCGGCAACAAAATTATTGAAGCACACATCCACACTTTTCATACTTTTTTTTAGTTTGATCGCTAATTTTTACCATCAACTTACTTTTTTATAAGCCTGCAAAATAATTTTTTATAAACCTGCCTGATCTACTTAAAAGACTAAGATCATGGACTCGACAAATATTTACTTAACAAAACAGTATTATGTGCCCATCTTTTAAGTAGGAATTATTGCTAGTGCTTCAATAATTTTGTTGCCGTCAGTAGGATCGTTTAAAATGATGAATCTGGGGTTCAGAGAGTCACTCTGACGATTGATCGGTCCTCACGTTCTGTGGTTTCTCTAGGCCTACCGTTTCGTTTTTGACGCTGTGTTGGGGCATGGCTTACTCATTCCTGCCAACACTGTTTAATAGTTGCATCGCTACTTTTCAAATGTCGAGCAATTCTTCGATTAGAAAAATCGGCTATTTGGTGCCCAATCGCACGTCCTCTCTCGCATGGTTACATCTCCGTATACTGTTCACGCACCTCTGTGCGAGGCATAGTTACTATCTATCTGAGTACACGGAATGAAATTCTCAAAGAATTTATGACCTGGAATCGAAATTTCTCTTCTTTGTTATTTTGACAGATGCAGAGTTAAGATGCGCTGAAACGTTATATGTTCATTCGTTGGCCGCCAAGCTTTAAATTTTGCATTTTCCGACGAATCCTGTATTCATATCAATTTGTATTCTATTTGCATTATTCCTTCTTGATGCGCCTTTTTTTTTTTTTTTTTTGTCTTTTGTTCCTGTAAAATTAAAAAATCATCTGAAGAGGACATACACCAAGAAAAGAAGCTCTGTATGGAATAAAATAATTTTTAACAAAATTAGCGGAGTTTTTATAATAATTATTTTACATATAAACTTTTATGGATTTTTATCTCATAGATGCTAATATTTGGCTATCAAACGTATCGTAAAGGAACAATGTTTTAAATTAATTTAATATATATATATATATTTAATTTATAGAATTAAATCTTCAATTACAGACACTTTGCAACACAGAGACATGGATCGCTCTGAAGATATTCAAAATTATTAAGATTTTCCAAATGAAATAAAAAGAAGGTAAAAGATTTTCTAAATTGAATGCGTTATTGGAATGATTTTAGAAAAAAAAGGAAAGAACATAGTCACTTTAACATATTATGTTAGATTCAATCGAATCTTGAGGAACCAGTAACTTACTTCCCTAAAGATTCCATGAAAAATCCTATATTATTGTCATCGTTTCTCTTCATTAATCCAGTGTAACATGCATCCGAACCAACAGACCTTTTCAATATTGATTGAAGTAAGAAGTGTGGTCCAATTTCTATGGTGCAAGCGTCAGCGGGGATTTTCTTGAGAACATCATTAAAACGTACAGTCGACATAAGATTATGAACAAAATATTCTGCTCCGGCGATTTTGCATGCTTCACTGTTCCATTCTTCTTCAGGATAGCTCGTACTAATCCAACGTTCGGTTCTTGGTTTTGGATCTCGAATTACCTAATGCAAATAACAATAATTAAAAAAAAAAAAAAAGGTACGCAAGCTTTGTAATATGTGATTGATATACTGACCTTTCAAATAGGAAGTATTTAAGTGTCACTTCCTCGAAACTGCTTAATGAATCTCATACTTTGCATACATAGTCTACAAAGAAAACAGTTTTGATTTCTTAAACCGAAAACAACTATAATTTATGTTTTAGCCAATCGGGAAGAAAATGATGCTGATTGCTAATAAATTGCATTAAACAGAGAATATTGAACAATTACAGCTTATTTAAAAATGTGTAACAGAACTTTTCTTTGAACAACGAAATAAAACATGACATCACTTTACCAGATTGAGCATTAAATGATAAATTCTTTTGCTAGAAAATTATCTGACTGCTGTCGCTATCAAAACACTTTGACAGTTATAATGGGTACATCAAAGTCTTCTTAAGATTCGACACCTTCGGCGAATAGCTGTCGATTTCGAAGAGACTGGGAAGTTTGCAGTAAAGTTTGTTTGAGGCCGTAAGTAATATAGTACGCTAAGGAATGAAGAAATTGCGAGTGCAATTGTTAAAAAAATATCAATTAATGCATCTGGTAGCATTAGTATGCGTTTAATATATCAGGATTGAGACATTCCTTACACAAAAATGTGGAGAATCATGTGTAATGAATGGTTTAAAATTTAACTCAGATAAGGAATTCTACAAGCAAAAAAAGCAAATACGTTCAGTTTTATGCAATCGACTAGCTCCAAAGCACCATTTCCCACTACTCTATTGTTTAAAATAAGAACCGTTTCTTTTTATTACCATGTTACCATGTTTTTATTAACTTCGATTCTTGTTTGTTTGTCCGGTACAAATTTTGCAATCTATTTCCATCTAACTTCCTTTCTAGCTAGGCATTTTAAACTTTCACAGTAGCTCAGAACCCGTTGACAACACAATACTTCGAAGTCAGATTTTCGAATTTTTTACTTTTTTTAACTTCTATCCTTGTTTGTTTGTTTGTCCGGTACAAATCTTGCAATCGATTTTTAACTAACTTCCCTACTAGCTAGATATTTGAAACTTTCACAGTAGCTGAGAACCTGGTGACAACACAATACTTCGAAATCTGATTTTCGAATTTTGGATTAGTTTTCTTATAATTAATTAAAATATGAAAATAATAACATCCTAATAGCGTTAAAATAGCCATTAAATATTAGCTATAATTTAATTGTTGCCAAAAAAAATTTACGAGTTCGTTTTCTTTCGAGATAAAAATAAAGAGATTTAATTGTACGTGAACTTTAAAAAATTATAAAAAGATAAATTATGCATCTCACAAAAATTAACATCATGATCAGTTTAAAAATTTTATGCACATTGATAAGAGCTCTATGATTCATCAGACAATTTAAAACATGGTATATAAGAAGTTTTTTTTTTATCTTATAATTATTTTTTCTTTTATTTATTTAGGTTTTTACAGAAATAAAATTTACGAGAGAACATCTGCAAAACATGACTGTGATTTATCCAGTAGTTTTACATTGGTGATGACTATTACATAGCCATGGGAATTGGAATAGGAATTTTAAAGGTGGACGTTGGCGCGCTGCCATAAAACGGTTTGTTCCGTAGGAAAGAGAGGTTAATGCTGGGATGGGAGAAAAAAGCCACTTTCTGGCCAAACCATCAATGAAAGATGCTTAGATTGTATAGTAACGCGTAAAAAATCTCAACATAAAACTTAATAAAATCTTCACTCTTTTAATGGATCTATCAAATCTTACTGATTAATAGTCTCTGTTTTTCTCTTTCCTCTTTGCCCATATGCTCAGTTTGCAAGTGCCATTGGTAAACAGAAAGATTCACCAGCTCATTCATCGCCCGCTGTCGGGTCTGGGCTAAAGCCTGGCGAATAATGTAATTTTTTTTTGTTTTTTTTTACTTTCTCTTACCCATAAGGTAGAGAAAGTATTGTTTTTGGGTCAAATTTTTGAACGCGAGATTTTGTTATATTTACATGTTTTAAGGTCCCCTGAATACGAAAATCATGTTTTTAGCAAATGGTCTGCGTGTCTCTGTGTGTGTGTGTCGGTGTGTGTGTCTGTGTGTGTGTGTGTCTGTCTGTTATCAGCATATCTCAAAAACAAATTATGGCAGAAAGTTCAAACTTGGTATTCTAAATGTGTATCATACAGGGATGCTACAGTAAGCTTTTCGTTAAGATCAAGCAAATGGTTCGTGTACAGGGACAATCAAGAGAATTCTAATACATTACGTCTATGGGGGAAATTGCAGGTAAGTAGTGTTTAACGTCTATAGACTGCACTAAACAAAATGAAACGAATATATATATTTTGTAATAGAGATAGTCAACTGGGAAAATGTTTTTTTTTTGTATGTAGGAGCCTCGCCTCCTCCCCTGGGGAGGAAGTCCCCCCTCGAGGGGAGTAAATTTTCATGATGGTTATCTTTCAAAAGAGCTCGCCAATACCTTTAAAACGAATGGTTGAACCATTAATCTGCGATAATTTAAAACAAAGTTATCGATTTTTTTCACTTTTAACAAAAAAAAAAAAAAAAAACTTAGAAAATTTTTTTAATATTGAGAATAAAATGGACTTTTTTTGGATATTTAATGTTACACTACTTCTCTAATATGGAAATCGTCTGCATTATTATAAAAGATAATTTTTTTAAATAATAATTTTAATATATTATTTTTTAAGAACAGAATTATTTTTTAATAACCGAATTAAATTCTATATAAATGTAGGTGCGTTAATGAAACGGGAGGTTGAGGGGGGCGGCAGCCCCCCTCACACAGAATTAATTATCATACAAAACTCTTCCGAAGCTTAATTTGAATTGTTTAACATAGGTTTACATAACATCGTATCTTACCTCTTAATCTCCAACCTGTATTTATAGTATTAAATTTCAGGGTAAGAGAAAGTCGTGTGAGTGACACACCAGATTATTTTATGAGTTTTTAAATAAACTGTGAGTAGTTCCCCTAGAAGCGCTCAAAATCGCGCCAAGAGTGATGAGCGGGGGCTGCTCCCTGTTCAATGATAGATGCTTCTTTCGTTACCCACCTAAAGTGTAACCATATTTCCCACGCCTAGTAGAGAGGACGAGTCTAAAGGCTTAGAGGGGTGCCAAATTCATCGATAGTTTGCGATTCAGTAAATATCCAGTCATTTGGTGCTCCCTTATCGCTTATTTTCTGCCAACGAGAAGGGTTACCACCCCTATTTTAACACTGGGCTCGTTAAGTCCGTACTTGTGCAGAGGCTCCCATGATCGTAAGAAATGTGGTTAAAGAATACCCTATTTTATAGAATAGGTCGTTTTCTCCCACCTGCGAATTGCCTTATCCGTCTTTAATGCTAATCACCGGGTCCAGATATTTTACATAAGCAACAAAAACAATCGTTTCTTTCTAATATTTCTGGAGTGTCTCCACACAATTTCTGAGTGCTGCTTATTTCCTAAAATCAACTAAAACTGATTTTAGGGACATGCAAATATCTACACCGTAAAAAGTATGTCCTATTTGCTGCCAGAAATTCTCTGTAATTTGAGAAATTACGCGTAATTTATGAAAAAAAATTACGTTGTCAGAACGTATTTTTTGTAATTACAGAAAATTTCTGGCAGCAAATAAGACATAAGTTTTGCAGTGTACGCTAGATATCCTGTCTCATTTTAGATAAAAAGAATATATTAAAAAATTATGGGGCTTGCGCTACTGTGAGAAAGATTTAATAAATATCAGATAATCATCCTAATATTTTCCCACTAAGCTTACAAATATATTAGATATTGTAATGCATAAACTGCATTACAAATGGGAAATTGAAATCAAAAAGTTATTGAATGATAGACAATTGCTCTTAAAAGACAATTATAGAGAATATTCCTTGTAGTCAGAATAAATGTAACGCAAGGACAACACTGAATTATTAAGATCAGTGTTATTAGAATCCGCCTTCTCATGATTATCATGGTACGTATCAAATGTATATACAGAATGTCCGAAATTAAACGACCCTATTTTAAAGTTGTCTACAGATGAAACTATTGTTGATAAAGATATAAAATTTCGCGTAGGACATAATGAAGGTATGGGAATTCGTTTGAGCAAATAAAAAATAATAATTCAAATTTTCGTCACCAGAGCCGTTTTTTAATTAAATATACACTTTTTTATCTGTAACTTCCCTGGTCCCAAGACCTCAATCTATGCGACTTTCAGCTTTGGGAAAGTTTGAAAGGTCTTGTTAGTCGTGATAATTCAAGAATTTTACCTGATAGCATTTCACAACATATTTGTAACATTTTCCCGAACACATTGCGATCAGTTGTGGAACATGATACCTTACAATTCCAATTCCAGATGATAACTGACAATGATGGACATCATGTTGAACATGTATTATAATAATAAAATTTGTAAACTATCATAAATGTATGCTAAATTTGTAATTCATTAAAAATGTTCCCTGGTAGAGGAAATTTGAACTATATTTTATTATTATTATTATTCGCTCAAATATATTCCCATACCTTCATTATGTCCAACACAAAGTTTCATAAATTTCTCAACAATAGTTTTCTCTGTAGATAACTTTAAAATAGGATCGTTTATCTTCGGTACCCCGCATATATATATTCAGGTATTCATTCATTCGAAAATGTTGATAATGATCTAGTAAGATTTTCTCATTATACTGGAATGAGAAATGATGCATACAACCCGTGCCTTAATATATTGAACTTAAAAATTTGCTTGCTTAGCACTAAATACGTATATATCCCATGTTTAAGGATGTGATTTGCGTTAATTTGCAGACCACTATTTCCATAAACAATTTTTTTCTATGTAATTTGTTTGCGATTGTATAGGATAGTGATTACTATTAAAAAGTGCTGGCAGCTAAACAAAAGCGGAAATTACATCCCTGCATACACTGTAAAAAATATGTCCTATTTGCTGCCAGAAATTCTCTATAATTTGAGAAAATACTTTCTGACAACGTAATTTTTTCGTAAATTACGCGTATTTTCTCAAATTACAGAGAATTTCTGGCTGCAAATAGGACATATTTTTTACAGTGCAGTATTCTAAACGCAAGCTCAAAAATCACATTTTTCTGTCCAATCCAGTATTTCGAAGAAGTTATACAAGTTTTGTACCATTTTTTAGAACACCCTCGAAAATACATAATATTTATCTTTTAAATATTTTTTTACTTACATCTAAAAGAGCTTTCTTTAGTTGTTTAGCCGCCGGCCATACATGCTGACAGTGGAAAGCGTAACCATACGCATTGACAACTCGGGCGAAAATATTCTCTTGCTGCAATTCAGCCACAAACTTTTCCAGAGGTTCTTTCAGTCCACTAATAGTCACTGAATCTTCTGCATTATGACAAGCCGGATAAACATCCTTAGGACATCGACGGGTGGCTTCTTCCCAAGTTAATCCTGTACAGATTTTATTTATTTTTATTTTTTTAAGTAATAAAAAATTAAAGGAAACAAATAAAAGAAAACCTATCATACGGTTTTATTTGGGTGGTTATCATATAAAAAAAAGTTAATATCAATAAAAATAAAATTTTTGTGTTTTCTTTAATGTGCAGAATTATAATTGCCCTTAACAGTAATAATACTACTTCATATACTATTCGGCCTTCAGCCGCTTAGCGGTCGATATTTCCAAATTAGCATATTTTTAAATTCGGTGCTTGCGTATTATCCCGGAAAACCTCATTTGTCATATCAGTAATTGTAATAAAATGACGTAATTAAAAAAAAAAAAAAAGAAGAAATAAAGAAAAAAAGAAAAAGAAGAAGAAAAAAAAAAGATTATTTAAAATTTAATTGTGTTTTTTTTTAAATCAAAATAATGGAATTCGAGCAATGAACAGAGTAAATTTGGCGTTTTTTAACTGGGGTCGAAAAAAAAAAAAAAAAAAAACCGCCAAATCGCCAAGTGGCAGTTCTTACATAGAATTACATCTATTCTTTCAAATTACCTTTCGACTAATTCTATTTCTTTCAAACCACGGATAAAATTTATTTTTCCTCAATATATTGTTGCAATCGTGACGTTATTATTATTATTTTTCTGTTAGATCATTCTTCTCCAACCATTTAATTCTTTTCTTCAAATGAAGAAGAAAAATTTGTTTTCTTTGTTTTAATACATTTTTGTAGCAATGATGTTAGTTTCGGGAAATTTGGACTTTTATTATTAAGAATATTACAGAATTGCCAAGTTTCTCGTTTTTACCAGAAGACTTTATACTAGAAATATTCTAAAAAATTTTTTAATTTATTTAATCGTAGAAAAGTAACATGACAGATTTCTATGACGAAATAATGATGATAATTTTTTTCTCAGCTTATCTTTAACCCATTACACGCTTATTTATACACATACACTAATACACCGTGTCCCAAAAGTTTATACAATCAATAAAATTTGCATTAACATAAAAAGTTATAAGGTACAATTAAAATTCGTGAGATAGGTAATAAATAAAAGCAGTTTTGCTAATATACACATATAAATTATGATCAGAGTTTTGAAATTATAAAATGTATATTAAATTATATAAAAATGTGCTGTCCCAAAAGTATAGACACCTGCAATGTTTTCGATTTTACATTTTTTAAAGTAACTAAAAACTTGCTTTTAATATTGAATTGCATTGCCACGACACTTTATAACATCCAGTACACGTTGTTCCATAGAATTAATTAAGCATTGCATTACAGAAGGAGATATTTCATACCACGTTTTGTCAGTTGCAGTTTTTAAGTCATTTACACATGTATATTCCTTTCCATTTTCATATATTTTACGAGATAAGATGTTCTCCACACTATTAAAACTACAGTTGACACTTGGCTCCTTCTGGGGGTGAAAAGCTTGTCTCACTGGTGACACCCCTAGGGGTGCCTAATAGCACTCTTAAAAAGGGTGAAAAAAATGGCACCTCTGATTCAGGATGCCCCAAGGGGTGAAATATGGCACCCTAGGGGAGAAAAATGGTACCCCTGATTCAAGGTGCTTCAAGGGGTTAAAGATGGTACCGCAAATTGGAATAACGGCACCCTTCCTGCAGGGTGCTCCGGAACTGAAAGAATGGCACCCTAAGAGAGAATAATGTCACCCCACATGTGAAAGCATCCTTATTCCATGGTATTCAATGGACCCCCCCGCTTTCCCTCCTATTCTATTGCCATACTATTTATTGGTTCGAATCGTAAAATGCATTTATCCATGTGCACGCTTATCCATTTTTTTAATTGAGATTAATAAGGTAAATATTCAAAATTTCATGATCGTCCAGTATTATAATTTTGTGCTGACATTTGACAACATGTAAACTTTCGCAATACTTATAAAATACAATATTAATATATATATATATATATATATATATATGATAAAAATGTATAGGATTTCGGCTTATTTAGCCGTCTGATCATGCTCTAACGGTTAAAACTGCATTCGGATTGTTCTAATTTATATTTATTGCAGCTTCATCCCTGTTTGAAATATAACATGTAGTAAAACCCATATGCTTTAATGAAGTGTACTGATATCTAAATTCGGTGAAATATGGTAGTGCAAATCAATTATTATTCATTTACAGAGCCACACAAGAGTTTCATTGCATAATTCTCTGTGGAAAACTGTTTACATCATATTTGAATTGTGTTACACTCTTTAATATATAGAATCATTTATTGATTTTTTTTTTTTTTTTTTTTTTTTTAAACGGAGATATACAAAACATTTTGGATACAGTACTGTATCCGAAGTAATGTCTCTCAGCGATATTTGTTGGATGTGCATTTTGAGTTATGATATGCATTTTGAACTAACTTTCCATATAACAGGTTACGTATAAACGCTGTATACTATGTACAGTATTACACAGAAGAATTCGTAAACGTTACTGAATATGAACGTGAATTGTTTAAAGGTAGTTTTTTTTATTGAATTATGCATTTTCAAACTCAACTATGTTTAATTCACTAAGATGTTTGTAGAACTTAAAATCATATACTGGGGACACAAAATGTATAAATGACTTTTGAGTGATAATTTCTAAAAGTTAATTCAGTAGATTGTTTTTTTTTTTTTTTTTTTTTTTTGCTTGAATTAAACTTTAGCTTATTAAGTGCCGTGCATTAAAAAAAAAAAAAAAAGACTGATCCTGTACAAACATATATATTACCATCCATTTATTGATAAAAGTTGTTGCAAAGCTTTTTCACAGATTAGGCACTTTATTAATAAATTGAAAGAAAATGATTGTTTTTATATCACTTTCATACCTATTTTCATGAAACCTTGTAAACAATCACTTACTGTTTATAAAAAATTACAGTGTGTGTCCCACATAATTGGTGTGGGGGCATATATATATAAATATATGTCACCATGTTACTGATTTTAATGATATCGCTTACTCTTTATGAAACTTACAGTAAATGTTATATAAAACTGTAGGGTTTTGGAGGGGATTGGATAGACGGAAATAAAATGATTTTTTAAAACTTAAACTGTTATCTATTTCAATGAAACTTTTATAAAAAATTAAATATGTAATTCTCTGTAATTTTTCATTAGCAGAACTGATATTTACACAAAATTTCAAAAGAAAGTGAATAATCCTGTAGTTAAAAAAGTTATTTCGTTTCCATGTATCCCTAAACTTCTGGTCAGCCATACGTAACATACTTTTCTACATATAGTGAAATTATAGCCCCTTTTGCCTCACCTCCCCCTCTCTCCTAAGTATATGTAACACTTACTGTAATTTTCACTGTAAGAAATAGCTATACAAAGGTCACAAACTGCAGAAATGCTCTTCTTTCCGTGTGCCTTTTTACGAGAATCAATTCAAATAAAAAGTTTTGGGTGTGAATAATAATTGAACGGTGATTGTATTTGAGATTAGACATCCTTGAAAACAAGAATGGTTAAAAGCCGTATTTCTGAATTTTTCTGTTCTCACAGAGAATAAATATACATTTCGAATTTTCTACCTTTTTATGACCGTATTTCCAATTTGCATTTTTTATCTATTTCTTACAGTTACAGAAACAAACGTTTTAACAACTTGATAATTTGCTTGTCCAATATTTTCATTATTGTATATATTTCTACTTTTTTAAAAATTGAAAAGAGAATTAAATAACACAAATTATAGATTAATAAATATGAGAAATGTTGTAACTTCACAATCTTTGTATTTTCAGAATGTTAGACATTAAGCTATGAAATTAATTGTAGAAAATAATGCAATTTTATAGTACTGGTAAAATCATAGTTAAATAAAATTTGACTTAAAAAAAATGTTTTTTATGCAATATTTACTTATACTTAACCTATGAAAATCCATGTTTTATTGTATATATCCATATTTTGGAAGTTTCTACATTTTACTTTTCCTGTAATTTACTTATTACACAGTAGACTTCAGTCTACAGGTTAAATGTACTGAAATGTATGAAACACTTTGTAATAAGGAATTAAACACTAAAGTTTTTTTTTTTTTTTCGTTTTCTTTCTTTCTTTTTTTTTTCAAAATATGAAAGATGAGCACTATCAATATTCCAATTATAATTTAAATTTCCTTCTCATTCGTGAACTTACGTTGAACTTGCTTACCTTGAACTTACCTTGAGTGAAATATTCTTCAACCCGTCACTTGCTGAGGTAATGACTAAAAACTCTTCTCTCACCTTAAATGAACTGCTCTTTAATCCCGTTACTTACCGAAATTAATAAGTAAAAACTTTAAGCGCACTCTTTTCTTACTTTGAACTTACTTACTTTGAGGTATGCCCTACCAGTGGCCGAGTAGTAGATGGGAAGTACCGGGTTCGATCCCAGATTGCAGTTGTATATCTAGTCGTTCAGTGCTATCTGCGATTTTCATCAAAATTCTTCGGCTAGGACATTTTTGAAAGTCCCCCCCCCCAAGACCTGGAACTCTAGTATAGTCAATCGGCCTCAGAAAAATACTTACTTTGAATAAACTACACTTCACACACACCCCTCCCTCTGCTCTCAGGAATTAATTTACTTACAATCTTACGAGATAAAGAGTACATGAATGGAAAACTTTTACTACAAGGGATAAGAAAAGGCGGACAGGGGCTGTTTTAGAAGTCTTAATTTTTAAAAACTTAGCAATTTAAAAACCACATAAAACTCATTCAGTTTAATTTAGATGTATAAAATCCCTTAAACATGCTTGAGTAATGTAAAACAATAACATTATGTAAAAATATATCATGATTGTGAGGTAGTAAGAAGGATTTGTATGCATAAAACTAAAGTTAAGACATTAGTTTTATGCATATTGTTTTTATAATGAAAAAGTAAATAAATGAAAGACAAAAAATTAGAATTTAATTACGCTCGTATAATATTTGAAATAACTTAATTACTTTACTTAATTTACTAAATATCTTATTACAATTAATAACTTTACAACACTTCACACACTGCATAATTTTTATATCGGACGTAAAAATTTTAGGCTTAGGGAAAATGTTTATAAATATTTCTGGATAAATTTTTGTACGAAAGAAATACGTTACAATTTGAATAACAGCAAAATAAAAAAAAGTTCAATAGCAACTTACTTTGAATAAACATCAGGAAACTTACCAACGGATACAAAAAAAAAAAAGAAAAATTGTTCTGAATTGCTAAGTTTATATCTTCATGTACGTCGCCATTAAAATTTAGTGATCCAACACATTACTCTTCTGCGGGGTGCCTCATTTCACCTTATACGTAGTGCAAGGCACCTTAATTAGCTTCAATCACCCATTAAGAGACGAATCAGAACCCTAAGCACATTTTCAAGCCCTAAGGTGCCAAATGGTACCGTCTTTTCACCCCAGGGTGCCAAAAGGTACCGATTTGTCACCTTTATTTTTAACAGTGCATGGGATTTAAATCCGGACTAAGTGCTGGCCAGTCTAATAGTGTGATATTGTTTTGCATAAACCACGTTTTCGTTGATCTGGAGGTATGGATGGATGCCCTAGATCTTGTTGGAAAACACAGACCTGCTAGCAAATCCATAATTGGCATTAAATTGGTACGTAAAATATCCTGATAATCCTCTGATTTCATTTTTCTGTCCGTAAATCCTAGAAATGTTTGCCCGTTGAAACAAAACCCTTCTCAGATCATTACGGATCCTCCGCCTTACCTGCTGAAACAGTTCTTCGATTCTTTTCTTAGTTCATACCAGTAAAATTTATAATCGTCAGGGCCGTCCAAATTCCATTTCTATTCCTCACTGAAGATGGCAGCAAGCCACTTTTCACTGACATATGCATTCTAGCCCACTTTAGACGTGCATCTTTATGTCTCTGCTTCAAGCAAGGTTTTGCTTTCATTCTTCTGTAAACAATGCGTTTTGAAGCTTTATGTCTTTTATGAACAGTACTTCTTAAAATTCAGGAAGTTGATGCAATTGCATGCACAGATAAATTATCAACTGAAGCCTTTGTTAGTAACATTTTATCATCACGTAACGATGTTTTCTTTAGTCTTCAGACTCGCTTTCGAGTATTCCATGTTCCACCTGATCTTAAAACTCTATAATTACTGCTCAAGGATCTCTTTATTCTTCTCGATATTTGTACAGAATTTTGTCCTTGTGCTTTTAACTGCAAAATCTTAATAATTTCATCTTTAGACATTTCTTTAGAACGTGGCATTTTTTCAGAATACGCAGGAAGCGTCTTTTCTGAATCACAAACAAAAAATACATTAAACTCATTAAATTATTATGCTAAAAATATAGCAGACGATATTTCAGTTAATGGGAAATATTCTGCATTTATAGAAGCAGACGACAACAAAATGTTTTATTCTGTGAACAAAAATGTAAAAGAAAGCATGTAATGCTGTGTTGTGTCTATACTTTTGGGACAGCACATTTTTATATAATTCAATGTACATTTCAAACCTTTGATCATAAGTAATATGTGTATATCAGAAAAACTGTTTTTATTTATTACCTATCTCACGAATTTTAATTGTACCTTATAACTTTCTATGTGAATGCAAATTTTATTGATTGTCTAAACTTTTGTGACACGGTGTACATATGCAGAGCTGCCAACCTAATCCGACAAATCGTTAGTACAGCCCCTTTTTCTGCACAACTAATTTTTAGAGTATTTGTTTTCTTCATTCATTGTAAATATATTTGAAGAGAATTACTCTAAAAATTAAGTGGTGTAGGAAAAGAGGCGGTGCTAACAATTTGCGGGATTTGGTTGGCAGCTCTGCTATGATACTATTATTATTCCTTTAATTTATATAAAATGAACTCACGATATTGTCAATTTTATTTTCCCGTCATACTATAAATATGAGAAACTGAAATATTCGTGAAAATTTTTTGCTTCGGTTTTTTAAATTTTTTCCCATTTTGAGGTGTAAGTAAGTCTCCTATATATACGAGCTGGCATATCTGATATTTTTTTGCCTTAGGATTGTTACACGTACTCAGCGAGCCCATCACAGCAAAAAATATGTCCTATTTGCTGTACACACATGGTTAGAAGTTGCGAATGTGGTGGATTGAAAAGGTTTGTCACTCTGTGGGTGAGTATGTCTCTGAATTGTTTGAAATCTCTGTTAGCTGTTGTATTTAGGAAAACTGTTTTTTATACTGCAGTAAAATTCTGGTCTAAGTATTTTGCACGAAAGCAAAAAAATATATATATATAATTGTGATATTTATTAGAATGTTGTTGTTTTTGTATGTTTAGATTACAAAAATGTGACTTGATTTTGTAAGCCTCCTGTTGTGTATGGTTATCTTTACTTTTTGCTGTTTTTGCAATTTTGGGGATAAATTTTGCAGATGTTCAGTTAATTTAGTAAAGTGTTAAACTTTTTTGGAAGGAAGGTTGTTCGATGATGGTCTGGCCAGTTTCATACGAGAATTTAGAGACTTGTAGCGTTTAGCTACCTGTCCTCTCTGGATCGGTGTTTGATTTTTTGAGGTATAGGGGATTTTGCTGCTTGTTTTGGCTTCCTGTTAAAAAAAAAAAAAAAAAAAAAGGTTTTTTTCCCGATGGGGAGGGTGCTGTTATAATGATATCATAACATTTGTAATAATCTAAAGTTTTTCTTTTAAAATATCTAAGTTGCAAAATTCAATTAATGTCTTCTTTAATATATATATATATATCAGATCTTTTTATTTTTATTTCTTTAATTCCTTTTCGCTTTTTTGTTAACTGTTATATTTTTCGGCAAAGCTTCCACATTCCTTTCTTAACTTAGTAACATCTGTTGTTCACGTGTTAGGTGGAACGTGATATGTGCAAATTTTTGTCCTTGAGGTAACCTACGGTCACGTACAAGGTCAGCTTTAAGAGCGGGATGAGCGTTCGGTCACGAGGGAGCCACTTCGGTCCAGCCTGTTTACGCTTTCAGGGTGAGAATCAACCGTAGGGTCTCTGTCACTGATTGGCTGCTCTGTTTCGTCCACAAAGTTTGTCTCGACTGTTTGGTAACAAAATGATGGCGTCAGTTCTTCAGCGCGAAAATAAGTCAATTGAGGTGTTGTGATAGGCGGAGACGTATGGTGGAGTTAAGTTTTCGTCAAAGAAGGGTTTCGGTCCCTAATGGGGCGTTTTTGGCCTCGTGTTAATATATTTTTGGGGCCATGGAGCAGGGTATTTATCGAGGATCCGCTGTAAGTTATGTTATGAAGTATTTTGCTTATAAATGGAAAGTACTCTACAGGTGTGATGTTTGGATTTCTGGATCCTTAGATTCGATCACATAGGCATAATAGTTTTTGTCATCTGTGATGTTCTGCTGATATATAATGTTTAACTTTGGATATATAAATATTGAGGGGCCTTGTTTTGTATGGTCCAGTTATGACATTGTAATGATTGTTTAACACGTCGAGCGCCATGTCAGCCATTCTAGATTCTAGACATTTTGTCATATGTCTCTAAGTACTGAAGGAATCATCTTGAAACTTTAGAAGTATGCAGAACATGTTATACTTCAAACATTTCAGTGAAAGTTTTATCCCGAAAGTAAAACCAGTACCAATAAAAAATTAAAACGTTGAACACCCTGTCAAATATGATATAAAGCCGCGTAAACCATCGGTGGCAGATATAAAATAGGATATAAACTAAAATTAATGCATTTAATGATTGAAAATTTATTGAAAATTTGCTTAATTTTTATTTATTACAGGAGGAATCATTATGGAATTATAATGGATTTTAAGAATTTACGTAGTGCTCAACGTGTTAAGTAACCATGAAGCTTGAATGTGGAGATGTAGCTATCTGCGAGTCTAAGCCTGATGATAATTCAAGGCTTCGAAATGTGGAAAATTTCGAGGTGGCGACTTCAAAACTGATATTCTGAGCGAAGGCAAATTGATTTGCCCCCTGCACCCTAGCGACTAAGCCTACTGAAGACTTATGGAGACTGGTTTAGTGATGGAAGTGATATCTTTTAGTCCAGTATCTAGTCCTGCAGTTTGACATATATGTTCCTTCATTCAACCAGTGGAAGTTTGAGTTTTATGTCAGCACTGTCGCCAGGAAGCATTCAGGAGTCCCGATCATCCCTTTTGGACCTATTGTGAAAGTCGGTAATGTCTTCTTCTTTTATATTTTTATTATTTAGCTAAACAGTTTTTTTTTTTTTAAATAATACAAGAACTCACAACTTGTTAATATGTGACATATTTAAGATTACCCTTTTATACTTTTTTTTTTTTAGGTTTATAAAAATATGTATAAATTTAATAAACTGAAGCTCGTAGTGCATCAAGATAAATAACGGACAATTTCTTTATCTGCTGACTGAATCTATCTTTTTGTACACTATGAAGTGCGTGTTATTCTGCAATTATTTTTTTAAATGTCAGGGAGGAAGGGAGCTTAAAAAAAATTAATGTAAATAAAATTAAGATAAATTTTAATATTATATCAATATTAGAATTGATTTTGAGTTAGTTAAGCAAATGTTGTTTGTGCCTGTTTTCTTATTTTTGTGTTTGTTAATTAATGTATCTTCTGAAATTGTTACAAATTCGTGTTATAATGATCTTTAAACTGTAAGAGGTACGTCTTTTTACTTTCCGAACACTATAGTGAGAAAAGTATTGTAATCATGTCAAAAATCCGAATTCGAGATTTTGATGTTTCTATACGTTTCCAGGGCTCCCAAATGGTCCTCTTTTCCCTCCAAAGTCCGTTTTTCATAGTGAGGTCCGTTTTTGTCCTCTTTTTAATGTTTTGGTCCGTTTAGTCCTCTTTTGAATGACTTAAAAATAAGTTTTTAAAAATGCTTAACTCCAATAACGATCTGTGTTCAAACACTCCATGAAAAACTTTAGATTCTCAATCTTTTCCCATCCAAAATATAAATCTCAATATCCATTTTAAACATGCTTTATCAGATTCTATAACATATAAAAGAACAGAATTATTCAATATTTCTCACTTATGTAATTTTTTTTGTCTCCCCCCCCCCCCCTCTTTTTCATCTCTAACCATTGCTGATCAAACATTCTGTGGGAAGCCTTTTATTTTTGAATATTTATCCATCCACAATATTAATTTTAAACTTACTTTATGATATTTTAGAACCTATAAAGAAGTAGAATTGTGTTTAATATTTCTCTCATGAACTACTTCCCCCCCCCCTTCTTTCCCACTTTCCACCACCAGCCAATGATTAAATGTTGATTGCTAGCTTACGTTTTTTTTTTTTTTTAAACACATAATTTATCGTGTTGATGTGCATTATTCTTTTAATTTAATTTGTCACTTTTAAAATATTCTGTATAGTTTTTCCTGTGAACATTATTTTTCATTTGAAATAAATTTTATGAACGTACATTTGTATAGTTTTCCCTGCGAGTGTTACTTTTCTTTTAAAATTAATTTTATGAACACGAGTGTTTCCTCTTTTTTTAATTTTCTGTGCACTCATGCCTGAATCTAGAAAGACCTACCTGGCCATATACAGTAACCGCTGCTTAATAAAATCACTGGTTAATAAAATCGGCCGCTTAATCTGATTAAGCGGCCGATTTCTTTAATCGGTTTAAATGGAAAGATTTTAAATTTATAAGAGCAGCGTAAACTTTGGATAAAGTAATGATGATTTTCTTCTAACGAAAGTGCATGGGAAACTGCAATACGTTTAATTTACTTTTATCGAAGAAACAATTAGTTAATTATCTACCAAAAATTAATTAATATTGTTTACTAATTATATTATTCGTTACCTTTTGAAGTTTCTTTCGAAATTAAGGGAAGTAATACATTTTCCTTAAGGGCAGGAACGTTCGCCGGATATAAAAATCAGTTGCTTAATAAAATCACTTTGGATCAGAACGAATGTGATTTTAATAAGCGGCGGGAACTGTATTCTACTATATTATTTATTCTACATACTACTACTATTAGAGATGAAGGAACTCTGAAAAGTTAATTTTGATGATGATGATGAGTGTAGTGTAGAATAATTTTTCTCCACCCACAATGTAAATGCTACTTTTAAATTTAGTTTATTATAACCCCAGAACCTATAAGAAAAGATTTTTTTCAGGGACTACAAATATTTTAAATTATTTCCAAATAATCTCACGATCTTTCATCTTATTTATTTATATCATTTAGTAAAAGTGTTATTTCATAACCTGTGTAAATTCTAAATAATCTTGTATATATATATATATATATATATTTTTTTTTTTCTTTTTGGAATTTCATTATATCATTTAGAAAATCAAATGTGTTATTTCACAATCTGTGTAATTTCCAAATCCCAGTGGCAGAAAGTTTTGTAGCTGTCTGCGACAGGCTTTTAAAATTTCATAATCTGTCTGCAAAATTTGCGTGTAATCAGGGGTGAAAATGGCTTACACTCAAAAAACCTGAAAGCAGATTGGGGGGGGGGGGGGGACTTAACATCAGTGGTGATCTCATGCAACGGTACACGAATACAATTTTACTGCAAAATAATATAGTGTAAACAATTGTGTGTATTCATTCAGTTCAACTCATTCAATTAAATATTTTATAGCAATGTTTGACACAACACAATATAAATAATTATAAATAATAAAAGTATTAGTTTTAGTTTTGATACAGAACATTTTTTTAAAGTGAACTGTTATTCGAAAGTTGCAGACAAATTTTTTTTATCAGTGCAGATAAAAACTGTCCGCAAGCCGCTTTCCTGTGTCCGCGACTATGTCGCCATGTTGCGGTGTTTCTGCCACTGGGTTCCAAATAATCTCACAATCTGCTGTGTAATTTTCGTTTTTTGTTTTTTCTCCCAGTGTATGATTATAGAATTATAAGAAGAAATCTTTAATAATTAAATAAGTTTGGAAAACTTTCTCAGGAATTAAACTGCCTTACTTTATCTTCAAATAACTACTACTACTATGGTTTTTTTTTTTTTTTTTTTCGCCATAAATTTAAGAAGTTTCCAATGCAGTAGTATAGATGCCTTTCTAAATGGTAAATAAAAATTATTGGATATTTTTTCCTCGTTGGTATTAGCTATTGTTATGTTACATTTAATATGTTTTATGATTAAATGATTGTTTAACAAGGTGTTTAAAACGATGATAGTGTAAAATGTTTACATTTGTTATAATTTTTGGATAAAAAAAAATCCCTCTGAAGTCCTTTTTTTTTTAATTATAAATGGTCCTCCTAAGTCCTCTTTTGAACTGTAATAGGTCCTCTTTTACCCTTTTCGGTAGCTAAAATATTTTGGGAGCCCTGCGTTTCGAGGTCCCCTGAGTCTGTTCACTATTTTTACCATGATGTGTGTATGTATGTGTGTATGTCTGTGAGTGAACACGCTAGCGTCTAAACGCTTTGTTCGAATACGCTGAAAGTTGGTACGTATATTGTAAGTCACCATAGTACGAACCCTATAGATTTTGGGGAATCTAGCACTTATAGTTTTTTTACAGGGACACAAAGAAAAATTCTTTATCATTATGGTCTATGGGACAAAAATCTTAAAAGTGCGATAGCATCTAACGCCATCTTTAATTGAGCAAAACATTTATACACATATTATAGGTCACAGTTGCACGAACTGTATGGAGTTTGGAGAATCTGGCACTTATAGTTTTTTTTACAGGGGCACAAAGAAAAATTCTTTATCATTATGGTCTATGGGACAAAAATCTTAAAAGTGCGATAGCATCTAACGCCATCTTTAATTGAGCAAAACATTTATACACATATTATAGGTCACAGTTGCACGAACTGTATGGAGTTTGGAGAATCTGGCACTTATAGTTTTTTTTACAGGGGCACAAAGAAAAATTCTTTATCATTATAGCCTATGGGACCAAATTTTAAAAGTGCAATAATGTCAAAATGCCTTATTAAACTGAGAAAATAATTTATACACATATTATAGGTAATAGTTGCATGAACTGCATAGAGTTTAGTGAATCTAGATATTATACTTTTTTTTACAGGGACACAAAGAAAAATTCTTTATCATTAAGGGACCACTATGGGACCAAATTTTAAAAAGTGCAATAGCGTCTAAACGCTTTATTCAATTGAACAAAAGAATTACACACATTATATAGGTCACAGTTTCACAATCTATATAGGTTTTGGTGAATCTAGCACTTCTAGCTTTTTTACAGGGACACAACAAATAATTCTGTATCATTATGGCGTATGGGGTGAAAGTTTTTAAAGTACGATAGCATCTAAATGCCTAATCCGTTTGAGTGAAAAATTTATATACGTGTTATAGGTCACCATCACAGAAACGGTATGGATTTTGGTTACTCTAGTACTTAACTAGTTTTACGGTTGCACAATTAAAAATTGTTCATCATTAAGACCTATAGACTTAAACTATTTAAAGTGCGACAGCGACTAAACTCCTTATTCAAATTAACTGAAAATTTATATACATGTTATATGTCACCGACACACGAACTTTATGAACTTTACAGAATCTAGCACTTATGATTCTTTTTACAGGGACAAAATACAAATTTCTTTATAATTGCGGCATATGGGTTCAAACTGTAAAGTGCGATAGCGTCTAAATGCCTTATCCGATGGAGCTGAAAATTTATATAAATATTATACGTGGCTTTTGCACTAACTGTGAGCATTTTGGTAAATCTAGCATTTGTAGGTTTTTACAGAGACACAATGAATTATTCTTTATCATTATGATCTGCGTGTTTGGTAAAATAGCGTTAAATTAAACATCGTGTACTATGTAAAGAAAAATGCCCAATCAACCTATTATAATTTTTTCTTTTGTTTATTTAACAACTCCTCTTACTTTACTTTATCTACAAAACCGTTAATTACTCAATGTTCGGAAAGTCGAGTGGAGTCACTTCAGATTTTCTTTTTAATGCAAGAGGAAATATATTAAAAATTATCGTCTGTTTATGTTTTTTATTATTATTATTATTATTATTTTAATGCATTTTAAAAGGAGTAGATGATTGAGCAGTTGAGGACTCAGCTGCAACATTTGATAAACTTATGTATAATTATTCTTAATTTTATGTCTTGAGCATCTCTTCACTAGAGAGATGAGATCCTCTTGCAGTGACGGTTTTATTAAGCTTAAAATTTAATTTGTTTATGATATTTCTGAGGTTACAGCTGGGTCCAGGCTTCATTAAAATAATGATTTTCTTTTGGGGTGAGGTAACTGCTTTATTTATATATATATGGATTATTTAAAAAATAACGTGATTAGTCAGCTGATGGTAGTTTCGGTTGTTTAGAAGTATAACTGCACTCAAATCAATTAAATGTTTTTCTAACAGAAACTGCCATAAGAGTTTTTTTTTTTTTTTTTTGGTTACTGCAGCAGAGCAAAATGCATTGATCACCAGTGAGCTTCGGCTCATTTTTAACATCATATCTTACCTGGGTTCACCTATTAAGTGGGAATTTTAATATGAAACGCAATGTACTGTTTGCTGTAGACTTATAAATAGAAAAGTTATAACTTTATTGTTTGAAAAATTAAAAAAAGAAACAATTTAATTGCAGAGCACCAATCCCTGTATCAAAATGATATGAGCGATAATCTCGAGAATTAAATAGAATCAGAATCTAACAAAATCGCTAGTGTTAGTAATGTTGAATGCGGAAATGAGATAAAAATGTAACGTAAATTTATATAGTTCTAATGTCTATTTAGATAGTTTAGTAGAAATAACTGAATAACTTTCGAACGTCTTCAAAAATGTATTGTATTATTAACAAAACAGAATATGACACTGGCTCTAGTCTTTGGCTGTCTTTAAATTGTTGTTCTTGCATTTTTAGACTTTGAACTTTTAAATTAAAATTTGATTGAAAAAATAAATAAAAAAATAAGATAATTTTTAATTGGTCAAGAGGATTTTTAAACATAAGAAAAGCAGTAATATTTTATTATCTTAAATCTTTTAATTATCAGAGTAATACTTTCTCCGATTAATAAAATACGTTATATTAAAGTACAATAATCCATTGAAAATGGAAATGATTGGAGAATTTATTAAATTTGTTATACATGAAATTTATCTTACATTGACCTGACAAAACATGTTATTCGACTTCGAATTAGATAGTACAAAAATTTTGAAATAAAACAAGACATTAAATGTTCTTCCATAGCCCAAAGTTCTTGGTCCATGAACCACCCCATATAGCACATCTTCTACTCAGGACAACTTGAGGGGACAATGTATAAGCGGCCAATTTGATTTTTTCCCCCCATCTTATTCGCATTGCCTCCTTGCTTTTGATTTGAATTTATGTGAGCCTTATCATAAAATAAAACATGCTCCAAATTTAGTTAACGATCTCTGTAGTATTTCCGCATTTTAGTACGTTCGGTAAAAAATTTTTTTCGATGGGTATTTTTTCTACGCTTGATATTGCATCATTCCCCCCCCCCTCCCCCCCCCCGTGGATATCGCATTCTTATCTCCGGTAGTTGTGTTATAAATAGCACAGGTACGCGATAAAATTTTTTTTTTCAAAGCCATATGTTTTTCTGATGTAATTTTTGGATTGTGATTAAGGAAAAAATATTCAAAAATTTCCCTCACGTACAGTTTTGACAGAAAATGGAAATTTTTGATAGAAGTGAGCTTAAAACTCAACATCCTCAATTTACATTTCAGTTTTTTTTATTATTATTCTTTTTTTTTAATCTACAGGAAGTGAATGAAGAACAAGGAGAGCAATTTTCATCAAGACATCAAAGAAATAGAAAGGAAGTATCAGGATCCATGGAATGTTAACATGTTAGGATATTGATGTTGTATGTTACATAGGGCAGTGTACAAGCGAAAAAACTCTAAACGTAGCTTTGATAAAAAGAATACGATACATTTAAAATATACTCTATAAATAATAGCTTACTTTCATGTACAGTCGAACTTCGTTAACTTGAATTACTTTTAACATGAACTGTTTTCACAGTCCCAGTCAAAATGAGAATTAGTTAAGTTATATGAAGTTTAGTTACTGAAAGCATGAACTACTGATAACATGAACAAATTTTTTATCCCCCCTGAGATTCACGTCAACGAGGTTCGAGTATATTTTACATGTAAAGAGTTTCGATTCTGTTATAGTCTCTGAGTCAATTCTTCAGGTATTCACCGTTACTTTGCGAAAAACCTTTACATGGTAGGAAGAAAAGACAAGCATTTCTGAATTCCATGTATTAAAAAACACTAGATACACCCAAAGCATTGCAAAAAGAAATTTAAAAGCGTGGTTTTACAGATTTGTCTTGTCCTAGTTATTTTTTTCCTTACCCTTTCTGTACAGTCACAAAAAAAAAGAAAAAAAACGCCCCCCCCCCAACTAATTTCACCTTAAATTATCGTAGACACATGCGGCTGGAACCTGTCAATCTGTAATAACGTCTAGTTTTTAATGGTGTAGTTAGATTTTTCTTAAGGATTTATCTACATATTAAAACAGGCATAAACTTCATTTTTTTCTATGACAACACCTATCTTTGACCTCATATTCAGATTTCTGAGATCAAGGCAGTTTGGAAAACGTACCTATTTATATACTTTAAATGAATTCTAAACAGAGTTACACGTGAAAATGTGTTAGGGGACCGTCTATACATTTAGAGAAAATAAATCATGATCTAACACCCAATATATATTATTTATTAAATTTCACACCGGAAAAAAAGTTCAAAAATGTTAATTATGTAATAAAAAACGATTCTAATTCGCCGAACTTTCTGTGTTAGTTTACGAATTAAAAGATTATTATCGGCTTCTATTTATTAAACATTGAATAGTTAAATACATCACTTCATACGAAGAAAATTAAATAGCTTGAATCATATGAAACCTACAATGTTGAATTACAAAAATCTACATACCAAGGTAAAAGAATAATAGTAATAATGATAATAATATCAATAGTGGTTAAAAAAAAAAAAAAAAAGTGTTTATTTAAGAAAAAGAATTATCTACTTCTTGTTGCGTATATTTTTATTTTATACAGTAAGCCCCGCATGAAAGTGTTACTATAAAGTTTTACCTTTAATTTTAGGCATACAAACCAACAATAGATAATATACAAAAATATAAATAACAAGATTTAAACTAAAATCTGAGAAAGGTTATTTAACATTTTCGCGACTGCTGACGTAGTTTCACGTCATTTGGAAATCTGTAACTCCTCCAGTGGGCGTTTCTTACACAATTCGAGTTTTACGATATTTCTTAAGAATATTCCTTATATTCATATTTCTATAAACAAAATAGTATGAATACAAATACTTTCACTAGAAAGAGTATAATTATTAGGTATATTCATATGAAAATAAATATGGATATAGAAAAAACGGTTTCCTATTGCCTAGAACGAATATTCCCCGTTCTGCAGTCGTCTACTGTACTTGAATTCTTAATTTTAACTGTGTAAAATCTATATCTTTAAAAAGAATAAGACATATTACTTTGTATTAAATTCTTTTTCCGTGATAAATGTGACGCCAGTTTTACGCCGTGATTAGAATAATCGAAAATAAATAATATTGCGCTTTGTTTCAATAACAGATTTTAAAAACTTAAAAAAAAAAAAAAAGTACCACTATATTATTCAGTATTTAAAAAAATATTTAAGAAAAATTTTATATTTTATTATGTTACGTCGATAAAATTTAAATAGCATAAACGGTAGGGTAAACGAATGCGAAAATGTCACAACAAGATTAAAACAGAAAATTTGTTTTAAAAAATCTGATAAAAATTAATAAAAATTAATTATATTATTTAAAAAACGGAAAAAACAAAAGTATTGTTCTCTGCGTATTGCTCTTTTAAATAATAATCCTCGTCTTACCGCGTTTTCTAAATCATAATATTTAACTTGAGGTGCACGAATCCTAGAATATTCAAGTTAAAAACAAAAGACAAAAGGAATAAAATAGAATTTTAGCACTGAGAAACTAAGAAAAGTTATGTAATATTTAAGAACAAAGACTTAACATTTCAGAATCGATTATACACTTCTTTGCAACGGAAGCCACGCCTTTAGACAATTTTTCTTAAACTTTACATAAAAAAACAAAATTATTTTACAGAGTTTCAATTAAATCATTTAAATTTTGTCTTCAGCATTCGATGTAGTAAATGCAATTGACATTTAAGCATACCAGCGTCACACAGAGAGTCATATACGAATACAGAAACTAGTTCTTTTTAATATTGTTTCCGCAATATAGAGGCGAGGCTTCATTTCTTTTGGAATTTTTTTACAATCTCTCGCTTGCATTGCGATAATTTTATAAAAAAATAATCCAATTTTTATCATGAACATCGAAATGTTGCTTAGAAAACATTTAGAATAACATTAAGGTAAATTAAAATAGTTTTTCGTCAAAATATATACAGATATTTACTCACAGAGGATACAAATTATTATAAGTGACGGCCCGCTAACAACAGTAAAAAATGAAATATCACTGTAACTCAAAAAATAATGTTAAGAATCAGCTGTAAATTTGGAAACCCATGTTTTTGATGATGACCGTTCTATTTATGTAAAAGTTAACATAGGTCATAATTCATAATTTTTCAAATATGAAATTATTAATAATCTTCATATTTCAAAAAAAATTTTTTTTATCAAAAATATGCATGGAATATTTTTGGGTCACTTCATTCTATCATATAAAAAAAAAAAACAGAATTTGAATATTATAATTATTCCGGAAGATATGAATTAATATTTGTCACATTCACTTAACATTAGCGCCCTCATAGTTTGGCAGCTTATAACTCTGTGAAGAATTGACAAAAATGTATAAACTATACCATTTTCCGCGATGATTTGGCCCAAAGAATTCAAATAAATTATAAAAAATGGGGGTTACCATTGAAAAAAATGAAGTTGATGCCAGTTTTAATATGTAGACGACCCCTTAAGCAAAATATAACTATACAATTATAAACTAGACGTTATTACAAATCGATTGGTACCAACCACATGTTTCTACGATAATTTACGGCGAAATTAGGTGTATGGGGGGGCTTTTTTTTAGTGGGGGGGGGGGTGACTGTACAATCGAAGATCTTAGAGATAGACCCAAACCAGCTGCATGCTTGCCAACCATCTCATTATGAAGCGTAGTACTTTTAGTCACCGCCTTTTTTTGTACACCAGTAATTTTTTAGAGTAATTTCATTCTTATTTAATCGTAACACTATTTGAAGAGAATTGCTCTAAATATAAAGTGGTGTGGGAAAAGGGGCGTATTTTCAAGGGGCGTTAACAAGTCTACGCTTATTAATGAGATGGTTGGCAGTCCTGCAGCTGTCTGCACTGTTTAATATATATATATATATATATATATATATATATATATATTTATATATGTTTATATTTAATTTGTGAAACAAATTCGTAGCTCAGTATTGTGTGTCTTAATAAATAAAATTATAACTTTCCTCATAAAAATGTCAAATACACATTTTACTATTAAATTTTGCTATACTACATACCTACAGCTGCCATCGATCCAGGAGCTAGGTTAGCAGTTTCGATACATATACCTCTCCAGTAAGCAGAGATAATGGTTTGTTCGGCAGTGCAACAACCATCAGCGTAAGCACATATAAGTTCTCCCGTACTGTGTCCTATAATGTGATCGGGATTTATCTCTAACGATCTTAACACATCCACCAGAGCAATCTATAAATACATGAAACGGAAAAGGTTATAATTAGAAGGATTGTTCATAGGAAATATTTATGCGTACTTAGGTTAACTATAGTACTACTGGATGCTTTAAGTACATTTTCTAGCAGATTTTTGGGGAACTTTTTTTTAAATTAGAGGCAGTAATTTTAACCAGCATTCAATAACTGGATGAACCATTTCTGTGCATGACTGTTCTGTAAAACAAAATATTAAATAAACCATTTTCATACTTAAATAATTGTTATTTCAAAGAACTTAAAATGTTGACATTTTTAAGTTAATCATTTATATTTTTATGTTTTTTCATTGAATATAAATATGTTCATTAACCTTTTGCTCTCGAACGTCGCCTCTCAGGCGACATTCTATTCATTACTTCAACTCCAACGTCGCTCGAGAGGCGCCATGACCAATTAAGTTACTATATATCTTATATCCACCAATAATGTTCTACAACTATAAGTGCTATAACAGGTATAATACTTCGTTAAGAAAGAGACTCCACTTACATTTTTTATTAAGTTTCTTTGGGTGTTGCTTGCCTTGGCCATTGGTAAATGGCCAAGAATGCTTTACAAAATATCATACAATGGAAAATTTTAGATCATAATATTCATATACAATGTTTGTAATATGTAAATATACATCAAATATACAAAAATAAAATGTTTATATTTAAAATTCTTATGTATTATATTTTGCATTTCTCTGTTAAAATTATTACCGGGTAGCTCATTACGCTTACTAAAAGAAAGTTCGAATGCAGAAGGTTAATTTTCCATCACATTTCAGGCCCACACATTTGAAAAATACAAAGTGGTCGACATAAAAGAGGCCACTGACAAAAAAGAAGGCGCGGCCTTCATAAAAGGGGTATAAATTTGCATTATACTAACATTTTATTACGCGGCCAGTACAACATAAGGACAACTAGATCTTATGTTAAGCTAGATTAGCTAGATTAAATTTAGCTAAACTTGCTAAAAGGCGGAAACTACGATCCCTGCTGTACTTCTATACTTTTGAATAGATCTCTTACACAAACCTAATTTTGTTCTCAAGCCACGCCCTTTGAAGAAGCATTTTCAGACCTGCCAACCTAATCCGGCAAATTGTTAACGCCCATAGAAAAACGCCCCTTTTTCTACACCACTAAATTTTTAGAGTATTTGTTTTCTTCATTCATCGTAAATATATTTGAAGAGAATTACTCTAAAAATTAAGTGGTGTAGAAAAAGGGGCGGTACTAACAATTTGCCGGATTTGGTTGGCAGCTCTGCATTTTCTAGTACGAAAAATTATTCCATCAGTACCGAAAAATTAGGAAGTTTTATATCCGGATCACCAAATATCTTGAAAATAGGTTCGAGTTGTTGTTTTACCCGTGCGATAAAGGCTTCGAGAGCAAACGGTTAAATTATAGTTAAAGACTCCATATAAAATTACTGTACACTACCTCGTCAAAAATGATCAAGAACTTTCAATTTTAGATGATTTGCCAAACACATTGAAATACACTAAACAAATTATCCTGAACTTCGGAGGCGCATAAAGAACATCAGTACAAAAAACCCTTAACGGGTTAAAAGTTTGTGACGCCGCTACTTTATGGCTATAAGAATTTTAAATATGAGTCTTAAAAATAATGGAATGAAATTTTAAGTGACGCTTAGTTAAAATATACATAGATTTTCTTATTTGATCATTTACTTTTCACTTTTATTTATATGTATAATGCAAACGTAATATTTTTAGCTTCAAGATCAGACCGTATATAAAATACACTAATTGATGCTTTTTCATTCACATTTCAAATTCAAAATAACAGTTTTAAAAGGAATTATATAAAAATTCCAGTGGCGCCTCGGTGTTATTTTTTGTTTGTTTTTAGATTTCTTAAAAATTACTTTTGTTTTGTCTAATAAAGTATGTTTACATATTGAAACATCGCTTTTAATTTTCAAATATAATGCAAATATACTGTCACTGAGTTTGCATTATAAATTAAAATTATTTATTTCAATAAATTGATTTATCTTTTGCATCACGCTATCCAAAACATAGTATCATAGTATCGAACTGAGTGAAAATTTGCGCAAAGAGGTAGTGTGATGTAAAGAAAACATTTACACAAATTTTACTTGCAGTTTTGGATAGCGTGACGCAAAAGATAAATCAATTTATTAAAATAAATAATTTTAATTTATAATGCAAACTCAGTGAAAGTATAATTATTTGACAGTATATTTGAAAATTAAAAGCAATGTTTCAATATGTAAAAATACTTTATTAGACAAAACAACAGTAATTTTAATGGAATCTAAAAACAAATCTTTTAAAATAACACCTAGGCGCCACTGGAATTTTTATATCATTCCGTTTAAAACTGTTATTTTGAATTTGAAATGTGAATGAAAAAGCATCAATGAGTGTATTTTATATGTCTGTCTGATCTTGAAACTAAAAATATTACGTTTGCATTATAAATATAAATAAAAGCAAAAAGTAAATTATCAAATAAGAAAATCTATGTATATTTTAACTAATTGCAAAGCGTCACTTAAAATTTGATACTATTATTTTTAAGACTCATATTTCAAATTCTTATAGCCATAAAGTAGCGGCGTCACAAACTTTTAAGTCGTTAAGGGTTTTTTGTTGATATCATTACTTTTTAGGGGTTATTGATCAAAAAATTAAAACAAGTCCTTCTGGCTCCTAGGAAGGGTAAACTGATTTATCTTTTATTATGAAGTTGCAACCATTTTTTTTTTTTTTTTCAAAATGGCAGCTAAAATTTCTAATGGACTTGGTGGATTTATTAATGAAGGCTTGTATATATGTAGTTTTAAGCAAATAGGTTCATAGAAAATTTCTAATGTAAATTTGAAGTTTTCAGTGGGCTGGCACAGGGATTCAAGAGGGTAGATTAAGTTGGCAAATGAACATAACAAATACATTTCTGAGATAAATCCACACTACAAATTTAGTTTGAATTAATTCAGTATTTCAAACGTTATCATATCATGCTGAAAAATTTTTAAGTAGCCCCACTTGGAAACAAAATAGAGAGGCTTCGCACTAGAAAAAAATCTGGAGTGACTCCACTCTACTTTCCGAACATTGAGTAATTAACAGTTTTGTAGAGAAAGTAAAGAAAGAGGAGTTGTTAAACAAACAAAAGAGAGAAAACCATAACAAAGTGTTTGAGTATTTTTCTTCATACATTACACGATGTTTTATTTAACGCTACTGAAGTTTGAGCCCGTAGATCATAATGATAAAGAATTTTTCGTTGTGTCCCTGAATAAACCTACAAATGCTAGATTCACCAAAATGCTTATAGTTAGTGCAACAGTGATTTATAATATTTATATAAATTTTCAGCTCGATTGAATAAGGCGTTTAGATTCTATCGCACTTAAAAAAAAATTTTCCCATAGGTCATAATGATAAAGAATTTTTCTTTGTGTCCCTGTAAAAAAACTGTAAGTGCTAAATTCACCAAAGTATATACAGTTAGTGCAACAGTGACTGAGTGAAATGTGATGTGTACACATTTTTGGCTCAGATTAATAAGGCGTTTAGACGCTATCACACTTTTAAAAATTTGGCCCCATAGGCCATAATGATAAAGAATTTTTCTTTATGTACCTGTAAAAACCCTAAGTGCTATATTCTCCAAAATCTATACAGATTGAGTATCTGTGACCTATAATATATGTATAAATGTTTTACTCAATTGAAGAAGACGCTATCGCTTTTTTAAGATTTTGGTCCCATAGGCCATAATGATAAAGAATTTTTCTTTGTGTCCCTGTAAAAAACTATAAGCGCTAGATTCATTAAAACCAATAGGGTTCGTGCTACGGTGACTTGCAACATGCGCACCAACATACAGCTCATTCGAGCGAAGCGTTTAGACGCTAGCGTGTTCACTCACGCACATACATACACACACACATACATACATCATCGTAAAGTTAGTGAAGACGAACTCAGGGGACCTCGAAACGTATAGAAACATCAAAATCTCAAATTCGGATTTTTGTTATGATTACAATACTTTCCTCACTATAATGCTCGGAAAGTAAAAATATTGAGTGGCATTCTCAAACTCTTAAATAATAATAATAATAATAATAAGTGGGAAATTTCAAATTTAAGTTAGAATTACGTAATTTACATTTTGCAAGTTTCTTTTTAGAGAATTACAAATGCAAATTAAACAATTTAAAAAAAGCAAGTTAATGTTAAAAATGGAAATTTATTTATTTTCTTTTCCCTTTTGAGGCTAAGTGTAGATACTGCTCCAATATTCACAATTTAAATTTTCATCAAAAGTGCAGGTAAAAATTATTTCATAAAATTATTTGGGGGAAAAAAGTAGATAAAATATAAATTAAGCTCTACATTTCTATAATTTAAAAAAAAAAGATAAAATCATTTGCAGGAAAATTTTATGGAAAATACAAGTTAAGCTAAAGTTAATACAAGTTAAGTAAAATAAAAGTTAAGCTTAAGTTTTATGGAAAATACAAGTTATATATATATATCTTTTTTTTTTAAATTAAAAGTCTCTTTTTAAAATACAGTTAGAGTTTATTCATATATTTACTTTTCAGACTTTAAAATGATACATATTTTAAATATTAACATAATCGAACTAATTTTTTTATTATTATTTAAAGCAATAATGGCTAGGGGATGAAAGAGGGGATAAATACACTTTATGGAAGATTTTTATCAATACCTCCCAACGTAAAATCTATGAAAGGTTCGAGACCCTATGTGGTCATCTGAAAGCGACAAGAAATTTTAACAGAATATAAAATGTTATTATTAAAAAACTAATGACTGAATATTATAAAACTATGCTTTTAATTATTATTATGTTCTTACTTGAATGGATGCAATCGATACAAAAGCTGGTGTAATACTTCTATCCGTCTGAAGATGTTTGCCATCTTTTTTCAACAATTCAAACAAATCTATTCCGAGTTTTTTCAACACACTGGCAGATTTCTTCATTGATTCTGCAAAAACTTTTATCTGCATCATTTCCAAACCCATTCCGGGCCATTGGCATCCCATTCCAGTCATTATAAACCACGTCTCACGTTCTTTTTTCTGTTGGACATTCTAAACAAAGAAACCGAATATAAAATTAAATTTACATTTTTAAGTAATAGTTTCTGTATAAAATATCGATGAAATGTATATGAAACTTTATTTTGTGTAGAACGTACCCATAAAGGTAACAGTACCGTATTTTCCTGCGCACAATCCATACGTTAGATAAATTAGTTATATACCAGAAATTTTCATTAATAGACAAAGTTATACATTTAAGGAACATAGCTATTTTTGCTCAAATTTTTAAAATAAAAATAAACGAATAAATAAATAAAATAAAATAAATAATAATAATAATAATCCTGCAGTGTAAACTTATAATGTCACTAAAATTAAAACAATAAATAAGTTAGAGGCAAATAAAAGAAAAAAAAAATATTTTTAAACATTGCTCGTTTTAAAATGAATAGTTTTTCTGGTTTTCCGAAAGTGACCAATTTTATGCTAAATTTTAGTATGCTGTAATTGATTTTTTAGGTAGATTCCTTATAGGAGATGTACCTATTGCAATGGTTCTCATGTCACGACTTCTGGAAAATTTCTTCATATCTTCACCGATCATGACCCCTAGAACCCAAACCCCCCCTCCGTTCAAAAGTTTATATATATATATATATATATATATATATATAGGTATATATATATATGTATAACGCTTTTTCCCATGTTAAGTTGTGAACACGATAACTGGAGTAATTTTTATTTAAATTTAACCAGCTCGGGATATGTTGTCAGGACAGTAAAAATCTCGGGCGAGTTCGTAGATGGGGTATCCAGCTCAAAGGGGGTGGGAATGGTGGGGGGGGGGTGGAAATTTTCATTTGCCCATAATTCCTTTAATATTGAAAATAGGAAAATACTTCAAATCAGGCGAATTACCGCCTTACCCTAAAGAACAACTTTTGTATTTAAACTTTTTCGATAACTTCAATTGCTTAAAAGTTACAAGTTAAAAAGTGATTTTTTTGGTGATGAAGCCGACATTTTCTATAGCTTTCATTGCAAAAATTTATAATCTGATGCTTATGTCACGTGCAAATGATAATAAAAAAGATCACTGAAAATATAATAAAATTTTAATCATGTTTTTAAACAATATAATAATCTGATTAAAAAAAAAAAAAAAATGTTTAATTTAACAGGAAATATGACGTCACAATTACAACAATGTACTGAGAAAAATGAAATAAAATTTTATCCGTGATTTTAAACAAATAAAATAAAAGTTAATAAAAAAATAAGTAAATAAAATCAACATATCTTAGAGCCTTAGAAGAGTGGATCAAGACAGCACATTTGCTCCTTTGAAATAGACATCTAAATTTTTAATTGTTGCCTTTAAATTTTTCAACCATAAAATAAAATATGCTTTCACGTAAAAAAAAAAAAATATAAAAAAATAAAATATCATATTTGTTCATGCATGTACTTACGGATAATACGTAAGTACCGTAATTTCGTGCACTTTTGCGATTCAAACACATTAAGGTAGGGGTATCCATTTTTTTTTTTTTTTTTTTTTTTTTTTTTTTTTTTTTTTGGGGGGGGGGGAGAGTTGTGTGCGCGATAGTGATTTCAGCGAAAAAAAGTTACATGCGTTTTCAGATTCATGCACAGCGAGACAGGGGTGTCCAGTGATGTTTTTTTTGGTTTTCATGTGAGCGAAGCGAACATACGTGCGTGATAGTGATGGCTTCGAAAACGCGTTACATGCGTTCTCAAATTCATGCACAGCGAGGTTGGGGTGTCCAGTGATGTTTTTTTTGGTTTTCATGTGGGCGTAGCGAACATACGTGCGTGATAGTGATGGCTTCGAAAACGAGTTACATGCGTTCTCAGATTCATGCACTGCGTGATTGGGGTGTCCAGTGTTTTTTTTTTTTTTTTTTTTTGGTTTTCATGTGAGCAAAGCGAACATACGTGCGTGATAGTTATGGCTTCGAAAACGAGTTACATGCGTTCTCAGATTCATGCACAGCGTGGTTGGGGTGTCCAGTGATGTTTTTTTTGGTTTTCATGTGAGCGAAGCGAACATACGTGCGTGATAGTGATGGCTTCGAAAACGAGTTACATGCGCTCTCAGATTCATGCACAACGAGATAGGGAGTGTCCAGTGATATATATATATATATATATTTATTTATTTATTTATTTATTTATGTGCGCGAAGCGTATATACGTGCATGATACAACTCAAGTTTACGTGTTTTCCAATTACATCTTTCGTTTTCTATTTCTTTACTTTTAGTGGAAGGGTCTAAATTCATAACGGGGGTTTCAGGTAGCAGGAGGCTTTCTTACAAAAGAAAATATCTAATCAGCATTTTAAAGCATTTGAATGTCAAAAGAAAATATTAATATTTTATTTTTTATTTTATTTATTTTACTTTTTTCAAGTGAAAGCATATTTTATATTATGGTTGAAAAAATTAAAATAAAGGCAACAATTAAAAATTTAGATGTCTATTTCAAAGGAGCAAATGTGCTGTCTCGATCCACTCCTAGCCTTAGAGCTAAGCATATTTTGACTTAGCTTGTTGCCATAGATGCTATAATGTAAAAGATAAATGTCATCGTTAAAAAAAAAAAAAAAAAAATCTTGTAAATCGATGCTAAACGAATTAAATTGGCATGGTAGAAAAGGTAATAAATTTGGGGACATTTAGGTATCCCTTTAACAAATTAACTAGGGACGATTTTAATGAATTTTCCGTTGAAGTTTATTTTCATGAAAATTTAAATTTAAATTAAAGTATTTCATTACTCGATTTCCCTTATTTTAATAAATAAAATTATACCATAAAAAAAAAAAAGAACATTATTTTATTGAAAAATGAACTAATAAAGGTTTTAGAAAACTATTACATACTTTTAAATCTTTATTAAAAAAAAATTAATTGCTGCCACTCGACATTATACAAATACAACCAAATCCTGTGTCACATACAATAGTTTTGTATAAGTATAGATTTTTTGTTTGCCGTTGGAACCTGCCCCTGATAGGAAAAGTGCCTGAAAACACTTGTATCTAATACTGTCATTGATTATGAAGTCGTGTGCAAAATTTCTGGTCCTTTGGACGACAAGAAGTTGCCGAAAATTGAATTGCAAAATTCCGTTACATACATTAATAGTTGCATCATATCATGTTAATAAAAGTGTGTTAATTAAAAACCTTGTTAAACGCTTTAATTAATCATTTAAAAATATAAAATTAAAATAATACGTCAATTTTAATACAAATATGGTTTGTAGTGAATAGTTTAGAATGTCAGTTTAGGCAAGAATTTAAAATTTACGATTGAGAGTAATACGTTACAGCTTCCTTTGACTTTTTATCTTGTCGAAACAATATATTGGTCTGTGAAGAGATATGAGGTTTTCGCGTGGAAAGAAAATATAATGACGCCAAAGCTGCCTTTCTCCCTCTCCAAACTCGCCAAGTCAAAAATTTCGTCGTCAACTATCAACTTTTGCCGCCAAATCACAAATTTCATTGCTAAGTCGCAAGTTTTGTCACCAAAATCTCGCCAAATCATACAATTTACTAAATTCATAACAATTACCATTGAAATTCAGCGGTGCCAAATGGTCAAATGTTAACAAATGTTAATGTTAATGTTCCAGCTTATTTGAACCAAAACAGTTTCACTTTACAATTTTTACTCATCTGACAATAAGAATCCCAAAAATACAATACAAAAATTTCAATAATTCAATAAAAATTACAATGAGATAACTATCCCAAAACCGCTACCACTTACCTGTATTTGACTTGACCATAGCAATGCTAGGCTTACCAGAACTAGTAAAATCACAAGTGCATTTTCACGTTTCTATTACTTTTTCTTTTAAAAGAAAGATATTGAACAACAGTTATATGGATTTTAAATAAAAACTATAATTTTGATTAAGCTTGGGTGGGGAGGGGGGTGTAGCCCAATAGATTCACCATTGCTGGGATTGTGTATCTTTAAGGTTTTTATTTGTTGAATGATTATGAGCTTAGATTTTAAAAAGTTGAAACATTTACAAACCAATAATTTTAGCCTAAAATTTTAAGTAGAATGAATAAAACCCTTTTGTAGTTGAAAATTAAATTTCTTGAAAACAGAATAGCGACGTAAATAATGCAATGTGCGGGAACAAAGCCATTGGCTAGGTATTAATGCATATGTAAAATTTCTTTACAATTGTAACATTAACGTAAAGGAATCTACCTTTGCCTTTAAGCTTGCCGAAAAGGGATTTTTTTTTTCTTCTTTTGACAAAATTTCTTTTGGGATATTCTTTATTTCACTTCATTGTTAATATTATTTCCTATATTCATTACCCAACTACCGTAAATAATAGAAATCTTGATTTCGATCAAAAATTCCGATATCGTGTTTTCACCTGATTTACAGGTTTTAATGTCTCCTGAGTCCAAAAAATTGGTTTTTGGAAAATGGTCAGTACATTTGTATATGTTTGTATGTAGTGAAACTTTTGATTATTTTTCTCCATAACGAAAGAGATAGAAAGACGAAACTTCATATTTAAGACTTGGTTGGTATGCAGATTATTTTCCAAACTTTTGATGAAAATTGAAAAACTGGAAGTTTGACTGACGAGACATGAGTACACTGACGAGACATGAGTACACTGACGAGACATGAGTACACTTACGAGACATGAGACAAAGTTTGAAACGACATGCGACACGCGCCTGCTATAAGTACTACTTCCTCTCCTGAAAACTGTTTTGAATATGCGGGTGTCGCATGTCGCATCAAACTTTGTCTTATGTCTCTTCGGTGTGTGGTGGGACTAACTCCGTATCTCAAAAACGGTTCTAACGATTTTCTTCATAGTTGATTTGTAAACTTCCTGTTAGATGCCCTTTCGTAAGTTTTAGTTGACTGCTTCGGGAAATTTTTGATAAGCATCCTGTATAAGTAGGTCAGTGTTGGGTCACGCACGTCATTTTCTCTTCTCTTTAGATGTCCTTTCGTATATAATTTTTGGCTTCCATTCAACAGATGAACTCGCCAAATTTTGGTGGAATCGGATGCGGGACGGAAAGTCGGTATGTCAAAAAAATATCTATTTTCTTAAAAATTGCTGTATAAGCACCTTTATAGATGTAATCTTGCACGTGTTACTTAGTTACTACCATCGAGCTTTAATTTAGGTAGAGAGCGAAATGGCAACCCCTTTGTGTGGCCAACATCATCGAGAAGTGTCACGTGACAATAACTTTGAGATTTCCCCTTTCTCCCCTGCGCGTGAACTACTACGGTATTGTGTTAGCTGAAAGCCGAATCATACAGGTATTACGCCCGCGTGGTTTGTGATCTTTCCTCGTTGTGCGTAAGCGCATAGCGTCAAGCCACAGTGTGCGCCAAGTGTGAATTCTCGCCAAACTCACTTAGCTCCGTAAGCTCCGTAGAGGTCTGCCGCTACAAAGAGACGCTAGTAACATCGAAATATAGTCTTGATCTTCAATTCTCAAAGGAATTATGTATTAAAATAATATTATTAATTTTCATTATTGACGATATTGGCATTAAAAAAAAAAAAATCCCATTGGCATAAACAAAAAATAAAATAAACCCATCAAAAATCGGAGCAAAAATTTATAGGAATATAATACTTTCATCTTATAACTGTAAAATAAATTACATTACAATAATATAAAAAAGAATTGGACAGATTCTATTTTTTAATGTCTTCATAATATTTTTATTAATAATCTAGATGCATCATTATTTAAGATATTTGTTTTATTTATTATTCTCTTCTTTATATTTACGAAGATAGTATTCGATTAAAGTTTTAGTCACTGGTTTCCAATGAATTTATACGTTTTCACATATCCTGTACACGATTGCACTATTTTAAGTGTCTTAGTGTGTGCCTAAACTTTTGTGGATGCTCTATCTCATAAATAAGTGGACGAAATTTAACCAAACTTGATATTTAGTTCTAACATCGAAAATTAGTGTTATAAGCTGTTACTGAAAATCGCCCACCAGCGACCGAGCGGTTCCGCGCTCAAAGCTGGTAGACGTGAGGTGCCGGATTCGATCCCGGCTCGGGCCCGTTGGCTTAGTCGTTTGGAGTTTTCCATGGTTTTCTCCGAAACTTGCGTAAATACGAACTAGGACCCCTTAAAAAGAACTCCCCCACGAAGGGCACTCCTCTTTATGCCTAGGATCCTAGGGTAGTCAATCAGCCTTCCAAAACACCAAACGCCTAATAGGTAGAGCTGTCATCCCGTATATATTTATTTTATTTTATTTATTTATTTATTTATTTGTTTCAACAAAGTACGAAACTTCGCATAAATATGCACAGTGACAATTGTTTTTCAAAGAATTTTTGAGGATTAAAAAGAATTGTTTAAAATAGTAATAACCAATTATGGGGGGGGGGGGAGGTTGTAAATGTAAACGCATCACATTTCACTGGGAAGGGGGGGGGGATGCAAATTTTTAATATTAGTGTTTCTGAAAAAGAACCCGTCAACACCTTTAAAACTAATAATTGAACCATGAGTCTAGAATAATTAAAAGCAAATTTATCAAGTTTTTTTTTTTTTTTTTTAAATTAATAAATAAAAAACTTAGGAAGAAAAATGCAGTCTTTAAAATATGAATGTGGTCTATAAGACACAAAGTAAACTTTCTTTAGATTATATATATCTTTGAAATGAAAATCATTTGCATTCATCATGAAACGAAATTTTAATAAAAAAATATTTTAGTTAATATCTAATTTACATTGTGTGTATTTGTATAGGATAATATAAAAAAAAAAGTTTTGTGATGGCCACAACATACTATATATTTGAAATGTTTTAATTTCTATATTTTATTCATTTTTTTTTTTTAAATCTTTTTTCAAAATTGTAATTTATTTGAATAAAAATTGCTTGGCTGAGTTTTCATTGGAAAAAGAAATAATAATAATAAATACATAACTCTTATAATATATTTGTCAAAGAATATCTAATGATGTAAATATTCTTTGATATTTAGAACCTAAAAAAATGTTTTTTATGGGGAAAAAACTATCGCCAAGAAAGCGATAAGTAGCGAAAAAAGTTAGCTCAACGAAATAACACGTGATACATGTTGGACAAGTTTTCTTCCGTAGAAGAGAATAGGGATTCTCCCTCTACTAGTATATCTGCTCGATGGTTACTACAGAATACTTTACACGTGTCTTGATTAGATAGGTCAGTTTTCAATCTTGCAAACTGGTGTTTCAAAAAATGGCTCTAAAGATTTTAAAATCACTATGTATACTTTCTTTTATATGCCTTTAGGAAAAATGTATTAGTTTGTTTTAACAGGAAAATTGTTAAGTATTCGATTTGTTAGTGTGGTCAGAAAACATAAAATTGGCGTATCTCCAATAATAGTTTATCAAATATGTAATAGTGAATATGGAAGTCGTAGGGTTGTAACATACCAGGAATTTATTTTTTCAACAAAATATTCTGTGATAGTCATATGACACATTTTCTTATTTCCTGCCTGAATGAAGATGGAATGACTCAATGTATTACCGTTCTACGTTATGCCACGGAGTAAGACGATGCACATTGTATTTTATGACCTTTTTAAAATTCAAATCACGGTTAATTTTTTTGTTATCAATTGACACCGAGCATTTTATTGATTTAGCAACAAATCTTTGACTTAGAAGATTTTCTTTCTCTATAAAAGATCTTATCTTTGAAATATCTGAAAAACACCCTTTTGTTCTGGGGTACATAACGTGAAAAATGTTTCAGCTTTAAACGAGAATCTTTCTTTTTGCTGACAAAATTACCTATTGTGGCAGGGAAAAAAAAAAAAAAAAAAGATTCATAGTGTTTATTAATAACTGAATACGCATACTCTTCTTCGAAAAATGCATAAATATTGCCTTCTGTACATCTGTTTTTTAAACATGCCATTTTGCATTTAAAAAATATTTCTGTGCCCAGATGATAAATTCCTATATTATCTATGAAAAATAATTTCTGTAGGTAGACTATTTTTTTTTTTTTTTTTTTTTTTTTTTTTAACACCAAACCAAACACATTTAAGAGATGTGCAAACATCCTCTATACAACATTAACGAGATTTTATAATCTTTTAAAAGTGAACTGTTTTTGATTGAACCCAAACAAATAAATGAAAGAAGTAGAGCTAAAACAACGAGAAGCAAAATAATATAAATTCAGATGCGCATGGTATTAATCAATTACCTTTATTTGAACGATTGGATTTTCATTTTGGAACAATGCATAGCCTCTGAAAAACTTCCGTTTAGTTGGAGTAAAGGACAGCTTGTTCAACAAAGCAAAGAATTCTGATCTCAATTCTGGATGACTTTTGATGTATTCAAACACATGTTGAATAGCAGTTTCAGTATTTCCAGGAAATAAAACAAGTCTTGGCAGTTCCTCAGGTTTCTGTGTCTTAGAATATTCGATGGTATTTTTCTTGAGCATGCTTTGCACGATGGATCCACCAAATCCAAATGAATTCACCGGAATGTATTTGGATTTTAGTGGTGTTGGTTCTGTTATTATTTTTAGCGTGCCTTTTACTAATGCTTCACAATTCACATTTGGACTTTTAAAGTTGTAATTAGGCGGTATTAGTCCTGTTTCGAAAGCAATTATTGCTTTAATAGCTCCAGTGTGACCTGTAAGTAAAAAAGAGTCGTTTTAGATCATACACTTAGATATAAATAAATAGACACATCTGTATTATAATGGAGAAACATTAATTACTGTATAATTACTGTATAATACAGTTATAAATATAACAGCGTGAATCTGAATAGTTTAGTAAAAGGTGTGAAAAAAGAAGGAAAGTTATTAGAAGAGCGCGGCTATGCATGCTGAAAAAGAATCATAATAGCACGCCTATTGATCGATAGGCATCACGATTATCTTTGAAGCATAACTGATTGCTAAGGGCTTAAGCAATAGTAGTTATGAGGAATCGTGCCTCTCCTAGATACCTCTAAATAAAACAAGTTTTTCTTTTTGATCATTGAAACTAACTAGGAAGTCGGTCTCAGTACCCCACAAGTCACTTTAACTGAAGATGTGTGAAAGTTATTGTCACAATGCAATTCAACAATGTGTAAATATCAGTGTTTGCTACAAACAATGTTGACAACTTGTAGGGAATTTTTTATTTAATAATTAGAACTAAATTTCAAGAATAATGTCTGAAATATATGATAGTATCGATTACACTAAAATTACAAAATTAAACTTTAATAATTGGTATTAACTATCAGAGTTCCTACAAAATGCCAACACTGATTACAAACTTCGGACAGAGGCTCAGACAGAGACTCATGCAGAGGCTCATGCAATGTTAATAAACATGTAAGGGAGAGATACAATGAGTAAAAAATGTATTTATAAATGATCTGGGAATGCGTTTGTTTTGAGGTTCATCATAAACACACTCACAAATAAAATGAATAAATAAATAATTTTTAAAACCAATTTTTGAAAGCAGTGTACGCCAGCTTCAAAAATATGTACTTTTAAAGACAATATGCGTATAATTTCAATAATTTAATTGGATAATAAACTGCTATATTTTTTTATTTACTCATTTATTAATATGGGATTGAAAAAGCTAAAATTGGAAAACGTCTCTTAAATAATAAATTATGTTGTGATCTGTTGAGTTTTCTTTGACATCTGTTTTCTTCAGGAGATTACGGGATTTTGGTTACTGCCTTAGATAAAAATAAATAATTACTTTAAATTTACTCGTAATGATATAGAATTTGAGATAGTTGATGACTGATGATAAATAAATTGATCCGCAGGTGAATGAAAGGGTGCTTTGAACTGTTTTATCTTTTATTAAAATGTGTTCTGATCTTGCACATATCCCACGATACTGTTTAGATAATGGATTGCTTTCCATTATGAAAAATGCCCCAACTGTAGATGTCATAGAAAAATTAGCTTGTTGTATTCATTAACAATGGCTTGAAAAACATGACTTTTAGCCTAATGTGAATCAGTAATGGGGAACTCCGCAGAACAACAGAATCACTGCAATTTCGGTGTAGTAAAAATAATACAAGTTTTGGGAAAAATCATTCGAATATATAATTGAATTTACACTTTCATTAAATAAATGCAAAGTTATATAAATACCTGCTGGTGCTTCTGAGTGCCCAACATTGCTTTTTACACTTCCAACTAATAAAGGTTCTGTTCTATTATGACAGTAGGCAGCCTCCAGTGCTTTGATTTCTATGGGATCTCCGACTTGAGTACCCGTTCCATGCGCCTCAACGAACTGAATTTCTTCCGGTTGGAGTTTAGATTTCTTTAGCACATCATGAAATAATTTATGTTCTTCTACGAAAGATGGAACAGCAAGGCCTGAAAGTGAATAAAACGCGTTAATAAGGAAATTATTTTGATAGCAGCAGCTAAAATAATTCGAATACACAGGGAATACAGGGTGTACCAAAAGTTCCTGACACGTTTTGTATTTTGCTATAAAATTAAGAAAGTGCCGTATGAGAGTGCGCTTTGTCATTCAACATTTCTTACGGTAAAGAGTTTGGTTTTAACGAATGAAAAAATATTTTTTAAATGGTCCTTAAGATGGCACTACATGTATGGTATAAATGCATGTTAGCATTCATTTAGAGAAACTGGAGTGTATATTTGAATTTTGTATACAAACTATGTGAATAATGTCAGAGCAGGGAATTGAACCTGGGTACGCTACTTACCGTGCAAATGGTAGCATGGTTGATGAATAATATTTGTAAGTACATGTTAGTATTTACTGTAGTTTTGATGAAGCACTCTCAATCCACAAACTTTAAAATCCTTTAATCTAATACAGGGCGCGAAATTTCCGCTCGCCAGCTCGCCATTGGCGAGTGGAATTTTTACTGTGGCGAGTAAAAATTTGGTCTAGTTATAGATAAAATTCTTACACAACACGGTGACAGAAAACATTCTTTTTATAAATTTAAATGTGGCGAAATCTTGCCATATTTAACCTCTCCTTTTTAGATTCTCAGAGAGCCGAGTCTGTCTGTGCGCTGCCCGAGATCGCCTCAGCCTGGGAAAGGTAAAATGCTTAGTGTATACATAAAAGTTTTGATCTCTTTTGTAGTTTCGTTTCTCTCACTGTTATTTCTCCAAGCAGAGTGTAGAATAGACGAGCAGAGCCTCTTTGTCTATAGCCCACTATCCGAGAGAAGAAATATGCGAAAGTTTACCTATGCGATATTGTCACATGAAAATGAGCCCGAGCCCTTTTAAAGATACTGCCTATGTTTATTTTGTTGAATAATGATCAAAAAACAATTCATATTTTCCAGTTTTTTACTGAAACACCAATGATTTGAGCTTGTAATAATTTGTAAAGAACGATTTTATCGAAAAAATTATTCCGAAATGGCTATTTCAAATGACAACAATGGACAAGTTATACACATAGACATTCCGTCTGATTACAAAAATAAAATGGACGAAAAAGACATTTCGAATATAAAAAGTTAGGTAAATAAATAGATAGGGGAAGCCGGGGTAATAAGAGACAAAAAATATTAATAAAATCTATACTATTAATCTAAATAACTTGAAATAAATGTGTCGTATTAATTTCGTTAAATGGACTCCTCATGTTTTTGTAGGTGATTTTTGAACTTAAATTTTTTGTTTAAAAAAATATTTAAATTTTCATTAAATCCTTGTTCTAATAACCCCGCGTGGGGTAATAAGAGACCAGGCTTGTAACTGTCCAAATATAGCAATGTAAAATCATGTGGGTAATAAAAGACACCTGGAAAAATTCTTAATCAGCCAATAGTTTTTAAATTTTATTATTTACAACCATTCAAAAAATATGTTTTCTCGAAAATTAACTGTCATAAATGTGTTTGTGAAATTCATTTCTTTTAATATTAAGCCTTAAATAATATAATATTGTACTTAATGATAGTTCCACATAATCAACATAACCTAGGGATTAACCAAAAACATCAATATAATTTTTAAAGTGGGCAGAAAATATTTTACGCATTTTCTAATGTGTAGTCGAAAATAGCCAAAAAACCGTATCTTTGAAGTGTATACAAGCGAACAAAATGTTATAAAAAATTTTCTAGTAATTATAAATGAATTTATTTATTATGTAATGAAGTATTAATGACTAAATACTAACTTATAGACATTCTAAACATAAATTTACATAATCATAAACCTTAAACATTAGGGTGGGCCGAAAATGCACTTTTGCACAAACTTTCGAAATCGATGAGGCTTGGGGGCGGAAAAGTTGTGTATTGGGTTGCTCAGTAACCATGTAAAAATTTTTTGAAATCGAACAATATCTTCAGGTGGCGCCGGCGCCTTAAAAATTTGAAATTTTGACTAAAACAGACCTTTTTCTTCTAAAAACACGATTTTTTGCATTTTCGAAATAGATTACGCTCTAGTGCGGAAAAGTTGTGTATTCGGTTGCTCAGTAAACATGTAAAATTTTTTTGAAATCGAACAATATCTTCAGGTGGCGCCGGCGCCTTAAAAATTTGAAATTTTGACTAAAACAGACCTTTTTTTTCTAAAAACACGATTTTTTGCATTTTCGAAATAGATAACGCTCTAGTGCGGAAATGTTTAGTATTGAGTTGCTAAGTAGCCGTGTAAGTTTTTTTTAAAAATGCAGCTCTTTGCTTGTCTCAGAGGAAATTCACTCAGATAACCCAGAACTCACCACGAGGAGGTGGCTGCATATCGAGTTCAACCCGTGCCCTCCCAACCACCCAACCATATAATGGACACTGAGATTTTATTAAATATTTCACTTTTCTGTTGCCTGATCTTCTTCGCCTTTTTTGTATTTCGACTTGCTTTCAAATGAAGGAATTATTCTTTGTGATTCTAATTTCGCCCTTATAAGGCCATCCCTTTCGATTTGTCCCACCACAGAAGCTGAAGCAACTGTCACTATTTTTACTGCCCTCTCCACTGCTTGGATGTGGCATGGAAACTCTTTTATTTCTAGTAAAGATATTTTCTCCTTTAGAATATTTCGGAAATCTTCATTGCTGACTGCACGAAGCATAGGTGGCTCCGTAACAACTGATTGGTGCCAATCAATTAGGTCCGTATAATCTTTTGCTTCGAATTTTATTACAGGAACAGTGAACCGCCGGATACCTTCTTGTTTATTTTCCCTGGCTTTTAAAATTCTTCGTATTGCAAGCAGTCGGATGTAATTTCGTTCATCCGTAAGCATCGAAAGAAGAATATTTTCAGGATGCGCAAAAAAAGAATTTCGGCTTATTACGCCATCCACGACAGTCTTCAAGTCATCTGGGAGATAACGTGACAAGCTAATCATCTTCCATAAGTGTCTAGCACCATCTTTGCAATGCGGTTTGGATTTTATATCAAACCACATCGGCACATACACTTTAATTATAAACTCTACTAAGGTTTTCAGTTCTGCTGAAACATTTGTAACTGAAATGTACAGGCGCAAAACTCGACATGCTGCCGTTAGCCAACGGGAGTGCGCTAGCTTTCCTGGTTTTTTCTCTGCTAGGGCAACAGAGCAGTAACCTGATGTTACAGCTTCATAAATTTGCAGCATATATTGTTGATCTGTACTCAGATCTTTTCGAAGCTCTTCTGATATTGCTACTAACTCTACGACATCAACCTTTTTGAAATTGACTACCGGTTTCAGCTCACAGGTTTCGAGATCTTTTCCTATTGGACCAGAAAAGGTTTCAGGACCACTTGTTTGACCGTCTAGCTTTTTTAGAAGATGCCGCAACGGTAACTCATTTGCGTGTAACATGCATATGAGCCATTGAAGAGGTCTACCAACATCTTCTTCTATGAGACGTATAACTCCAGTCTTGCAACCTGTGTTAACGGGTGTCCCATCGCAGCCAACTGCCAAAAGAGTTTCAGTGTTGATATCATTCTGTAAAAGATATTCAGCGATGCTGCTCTTAATAGATTTTGCAGTACCACTAGCTGGAGAAACATGGCCGATATATTCAGATCCAGGTTCTTGTATTAAAACTACATGTTCTTCAATAACCGTTGTCCTGTGCTTTTTGTTTCCCTTGATTTGATCTGCTAAAGTTTTATCTTTTCGTCCGTCAAAAAAGAGGGCTTGAAGCTCTTCTGGTTTTCCTTTACATTGTAGTTCCTTTCGTTTTCTCATTCTCTCTCTTCTTATTTTATTTTTATCTGTAACTTTGGAACGATTATTATCAGAAATCATTCCGACATCTTCAAGAACTGCAGAAATAATTTTCGCTGCAGGCCTGTCTCCAATCCCTGCACTATCGCAGGCGAGTGCTGTGTTTGGCAGTTTTATCCTCATCTGGCTGATTACCTTGGTCTCTCTTTTCGTTTTTCTGGAATGGTTCTCTCTGGATCTAGGAGGAGTGTATTCTTCATCATTACGCGTTTCATATTCAAATTCTTCGTTCTCACAATCCTCGAACTCAGGCGACTCGAACATAGACTTTGGTGTTTGGAACTGCTGTTCACTTGTAGCAGCTTTCAACACTGTCTTGGATTGCCTATTTTGCTTTCGGAGCAGCTTCTCAGTTACTTTTAAATCAATGCCCCCGATAATCATTTTTCTGACGGTTCGTTGATCAATCAAAAATGGTTGTTCTAAATGTGGCACTTTTCTATCCTTTTCACAGGAGCATGCTTTAAAGGAATGACATTTGCATGCGGCAATGTCAAAGAGAGTTTTCTCGGCGTCTTCCAAAAATTCCTTTACTTTGTTCCTATAGGATTCCGTAGACTTGTTTTTACTTTTCAGGATATTTTTATACTTAGCATGATATGATTTAAGGATGCGCACAATTCTGCAATGAGAAATAGTAGGAATCGAGGACTTCTTCCACAAATCAGCTACCCTCTCAGCAACAACATTGGCAATGCCAGTAAAAGCTGGATCTTTGCCGTGATTTGAAGATTTCACTTGTTCTCTTATAAGGAAGTAAAATTTCATAACTTGACTGTAAGTTGGTAAGACGTTAGGTTTCAGCTCTTCTGGCAAACCAAAAACAAAACAATCTGTAACTTTTCTAGTTGAATGACAACCGGCCATTGTGACAAAAGTATAACTATAACTAACTAGTTAATGACATTTAAATATCTAAAGAGACTGCTCTTCGATGAACAAACGACATAAAGTAAGCTTATTAGTTGATTGCTTCTGTACTAGACTGAACTAAACGATAACTGTGTTGCATATTATCCCACTGACTGTCACGTGGACTGCAGGTGCGAGAGCATTTCATTTAGTAGAAGAAGGGGGGATGGAATAGAAAACTGATAAGGAATGTAAGAGACAATCCTGTACCACTGGGGGTCACGTGGACTGTCACGTGGACTGCAGGTGCGAGAGCATTTCATTTAGTAGAAGAAGGGGGGTTAAATAGAAAACTGATAAGGAATTCTCTTTTCATGAAAATATATGTCTGTTTTGAATAAAATCTCCGATTTTAAGGCGCCGGCGCCACGTGAAGATATTGTTTGATTTTTAAAAAAACTTACACGATTACTGAGCAACTCAATACTAAACATTTCCGCAATAAAGCCTAATCTATTTCGAAAATTAAAAAAAAAATCATGTTTTTAGAAAAAAGGTCTGTTTTCGTTAAAATTTCCAATTTTAAAGGCGCTGGCGACATCTGAAGATATTGTTTGATTTAAAAAAAAAATTACATGGCTACTAAGCAACTCAATACTAAACATTTCCGCACTAGAGCGTAATCTATTTCGAAAATGCAAAAAATCGTGTTTTTAGAAGAAAAAGGTCTGTTTTAGTCAAATTTCCAGATTTTTAAGGCCCCGGCGACACCTGAAGATATTGTTTGATTTAAAAAAAAAATTACATGGCTACTAAGCAACTCAATACTAAACATTTCCGCACTAGAGCGTAATCTATTTCGAAAATGCAAAAAATCGTGTTTTTAGAAGAAAAAGGTCTGTTTTAGTCAAATTTCCAGATTTTTAAGGCCCCGGCGCCACCTGAAGATATTGTTCGATTTCAAAAAAATTTTACATGGTTACTGAGCAACCCAATACACAACTTTTCCGCCCCCAAGCCTCATCGATTTCGAAAGTTTGTGCAAAAGTGCATTTTCGGCCCACCCTATATAAACATGGTCTAGCCTAATGAGTAAAACTGCTTTTTGATTTAAAGTGAAAAAAAAAAATTCTCTCGTTAAACTTAGACTAGGCCTAACACTAGGTAAACTCCTCGTAAACTAGTCAGCAGAATTAACAGGAACTACAATGGGTGGGGGGGGAAGGGGGTACAGGAATTAACAGTGGGGGTAATAAGAGACTCATGTCTCTTATTATCCCCACAAAAAATAAAAATGGGGTAATAAGAAACATCCCTAGAACATGTAAATGAAGAATGCCTTAAAGGTTTTTAAAAATTGTACATCAAAAGTCATAGTCTTGGTCAAAAGGTTACACATTAATAAATCCCAAACATTTAACCCACAAAAAAAAAAAAAAAAAATACAAAAAATACAAAAAATGCAGAAAATGTCACGAACTTTTAGGGTAAGTTCAAAGTGAAGGTTTTTTTCATCGTATAAAAAAAAATTCAAAATGTGATATAAACTTCTCAATAAGTGTATTGTAGTAAAGAATACACATGATACTTAATATTACATATTTTTAAAGTTGTCTAAGTATATCTTTTGGAGGTTTTTTTGACTGCGTCTCTTATAACCCCTGTCTCTTATTACCCCGGCTTCCCCTAAATAAGGAATCTTAATATTTCATAATAAAAAGATTTCCACAGGATATTGTTCGACAAAGAATTTTTTTTTCTTCTATTTTTCTTCAATGACTCTTTTCATTTATGTTATTGCACTCATGTTTGTGAAAATTGCAACACCATGAAAGAACTGTCAGAAATTAATGAAATTTATTCCACATATTACTTATAGTGGTACAAATAAACTATCAAATGTACAAGAGAAAAAAAAAGAACGTCTGAATCAGTACTTTGCGTGTCCGCCACGATGAGCGATGAGAGCCTGTACAAGTCGTGGCATTGAATCTTACAGATTCTGATGTAATCCTGGGGAATGGCATTCAAGATGGCTTCGACTTGACGCCAAAGTTCAATCTTACTGTGCGCCCTACCTGTTGTACGAGCGAGTCGCCGACCAGTGAAGTCTCAGACATGCTCGATGGACGGCATATCCGGGGAATAAGCAGGCCATGGAAGAAGCGAAACCTGTTGTGCACTGAAGAAGGCTCTTGCAGTCTGAGAAACATGTGCACGGGCATTATTCTGCTGAAATACAGCACCCGGAATGTGTCGAAGAAGGGGAAGATCTCTGGCTACAAAAATTCCCTTAAGTAGCGATCACTGTTGAGGTAGACCGCAACGTGCACTAGATGGGATCGACAATTATACCCAATAGCTCCCCACACCATGATGCTAGGCGTTTGTGCAGTATGGCGCTGGATAACACACCGTGGAAGTAGACGTTTCCCCCTGTAACGTCTTACACGTACTCTTCCATCATTGTACTCCAGTCTGTAGCAAGATTCAGCGAAGAAAACAATTTGTTGCCACTGGGCACACCACGTGCTGTGTTGCTGAGCCCATTGAAGTCGAAGAGGTCTGTGAATCAGCGAGAGGGGAATCCTGCGTAGAGGAACCCTTTCACACAGTTCATGCTGCAGCAAACGGCGACGAACCGTGGAGCTAGACAACAAAATACCTAGCCATGTTCAATGTTGTACTAACACACGAGAGGATGCTGTACGATCCGTCACAGCAATGCGGATGAGGTGTCTGTCGTCTCGTGTACTTGGTCTATTGCGTGCCCCATTGCCAGGTTTTCGGATTGTTTGATTGTCCTCTGTCCATTTCTTCCAAACACGCATCGCTGTTGTGGCATTACACTGTGTGCGAACTGCGATTTCTCGATACGAAAATCTACCCTCTCGCATACCAACGATGCGGGCTCGTACGAATTCCGTTAGTTATTGGTATGGCACCCTTCTCTTTTCACGAGGCATAGTGACCACCAGTTGAACGTTTACCGCGGACAGAGGATGATAAATAGATTTCAACGCGCCTCTACAGTCCTTTATATACCTGGAACAAGCGACTAATAAGAAGTCGGTTCTTGTTCTACGCATGCGCAATCGCTTTGTAACTATAACCATTTGCACACCTTACCTCACTTTACATTTCCTGTAAGTTTGGTTCAATTTTCACAAACTTGAGTGTAGATATTTTAATCTTTTCCAAATCTCAAATACAATACATAATAATGATTTTTAATTACAGATGATTAGGAAACATGAGGATACACGACACACTTTTAATTTTAATATGTATAATTTTAGACATATTTGTAAAAGCCTTTCAAATAGTTAAGAAAAGTAAAAAACCCAAAATGCGTAAAACAGAAAAAAAAAAAAATGACAACCCTATTTTGTGGCGAGTAAAACTTTTTTTTGCGGCGAGTGCAATCTGAGTTGAAATCTGGGCCCTGAATCTAATATAATAATAATAATAATAATATCCTTCTAAATATTTATTACTTTCTTCTATATTCAATAGAAGAAAGTATTGGATTCGTAAAAATTTCGACCTCGGGTTTTTGATGGATTTACACGTTTTGAGAGCTGTAGATTTGACCATTTTTAGAAAATGTATGTATGTCTGTCTGTGTGTGTGTGTGAGACAAAATTTTGTGGCAACTGTATCTCAGGAACTACTGCACGGAATTTCATACTGCACGGAATTTCATGTAGTTGCACCTTGACATAAATTAGTGCTTATCAACTTTTGGTAAAAATTGTCTTACAGTTTGCGTTGCCATCCCGCTTTTTCTGAATTTTTAACGTGGTGATATAGGACAAAATTTTGTATAAATGTGCATAAAGAGAATTATTTTTTAGTAATCATTATGAAATTTACAGGAATTATTTATAATAGAGATAGTCAACGGGGAAAAATTTTTTGTATGTGTAGGAGCCTCGGCACCCCCCTTCCCTGGGGGGGGGGGAAGTCCCCCCTCGAGGGAAGTAAATTTTCAAGGTGGGTATCTTTTTAAAGGTCTCGTCAATACCTTTAAAACGAATGGTTGAACTATAAATATGTGATAATATAAAACAAAGTTATCGATTTTTTTTTACTTTTACCAAAAATAATTTAAAAAAAAAAATCGTATTTTTTTTTTCTTTTCTTTAATATTATTACTGAGTGAATGTGTATAGGAAAATATAGAAGAAAGTCTTGTGGTGGCCACAACATACTAGTTTTTTCTTGATGTCTTCTCGCAGAACTATGCAAAGGACAAAGTGTGTGCTTCTCATGTTACAGATATTGAAGTATTGGAGATGCGAATAACGCATTCAATCCAGTGTTTTCACTGTATATATATATATTTAAAAAAAAAAAAAAAAAAATTGTCAATCCAACAGGAAAAAAAAAAAAAATATTTTAAGCAGAAAAAAAATCTGTTATTTCACTTTATATTTTGTATTAAATTTTAATCCTCTTAGCATTAAAATAACTACATTTTTAGTAGAAAAAAGCTATCCTTTTAACGAATTTTATTTTTTTAACAGCTAAGAATTTAAGATTGTTAAAAGAGCCTTTTTTTGGTTAAAAATGGTCTTAAACTGTTAAAAAATTTGTTAAATTGACAGATATTTTATTATTATTATTATTATTTATTCCGGTAAGATATTTTTTTTTTCTTTTGCCTGTAATTTTTATTTATTTATTTATTCATTTGAAGGATCTGGTCTCAAAACTTCGAATTGTGAATCTTGCTATACCACTCTAAAAATTTAAAATTTGATGGAATATTTGGAGTTGAAGGAAGGAGAGAACTATAGAAAAAAAATGTTTTTTTCTTTCTTTGAATCAGTTTTATTTTCTATAAAATAATACAGAGTTTTTTCTATAAAAGTTATAGATTTTGACTGAAGAATATTGTAGTGAGTATTACAGAACTTTAGTGTGATAATCTCACTCCTCTCCCACACACCCACAAAATGCACTTTAATTACCTGTTTTGCGTTTTGGTAGATTTTTAATGTATCTATGACTAATATTTCACTAAATATCTTTAATATATATTATTTAATGTAAAATTCCAAAAGATTTCTTAAACAAAATTTAAAACAACTTTAAACTATTTTATATTAATTCAAAAATACTAGTTTCTTAAAAAAAATTAAAAGCATCACTCAAATGTTTGAATAATTAATATTTATTGAGGTACTTTAAGTAATGAACTTCATCAATTATGTATAAATATTATTTATTAGTTTACTGTAACTACTTCTTTTATTGTGTGCACAAAAAATCAAATTTTTACAAGGTAATTGATTGGTAATATATTGAGCAGGAAGAAGATTTATTGATTAGGCCATAACTATTGACGAGGCGTATTTCTAATATTTTTCATACACAAAATTTAATAAAGTACGCAGAATAATTACAACTAACAAAACACATATTACAAGAATGGTTACATTTTGAAGACTGATCTGTTTTAGCATTAATATAAGTATAGGGAAATTAACAGATCATTGATTGGACAATACAGTTTACAGGTACCTGTACATTTATGTGACGTCACTTACCAGAAGACCAATAGATTGAACCAGGAACATAATAATGAAATACACCACAGTAAATTTTTACATTGCTGTTTTATTTATAGATATCTAGAGTAAGGGAATAAAGCGTCCATAAAGTTCACTTACAGGAACGAGTCGGGGGTCTAGTTGAGCGGAGTGAACAAAAACGGAGCCTTCTAGTTCTCAAAAATAAACTATTGGGTTGTTCGGAATGTAATTTCGTTTTTTCCTTCGAAAATGAAAGACGATTTTCTTATATTGTATAAATATTTTAATGAATTATATATTCTCCACTTTGATCAGTTTCTTAGCGATCTCACGAGTTGTTACTTGGCAGTTTTTCATAAATCAATACTTTATTTTGTCTTCATTAGCACAAACTGGTTTTCTAGAACGTTATGCATCTTCAAGTCAAAATTGCAGAACAAAATTTGGTAAACCAGTTTTGACAATAGCGTTCTTTAAATAAATTTTCTGTGCACACATCGTATACTTTTTTTCCTTGTTTGAATAGTATTTTCGCATTTTTGATAGCAAAAACAAAATATGCCGAAAATGTCGCTTCTGATTTTCTTTATTTGATAGGCACCAATCAAAAACTATTGAGCAGAATAAAACGACCTTTTTCACAAGCAAGCCTTGCTATATCAGCTGTCACAATATGTAATAGCAATGCAACTTAAATGTGAAGAAGGTGTGAAAAAAATACAATTAAGTCCTCTGCTGAGAAAAACGAAATGACTTTCTGAACAACCCAATAACATCATGTGTTGCAAAAACAAATTTGTTATTTTATTTAAGATAACATTCAATACATATTCGACAGTTAGACAAGCTTTAGCTTGAAGTAAAAGCACTTACCCTCTACAACATGACCTCCTGAAGCATGCTTCACGTGCAAAATGCTAGCGTAAGCTCTTCTGGCAACTGACGCTTTCTGAAGGAATAAAGCGGTGATAGCTTCTGTCCTTACAATGCCATTCGCTGTAAAATAATTAAATAAAAAGAAAATATTAAAGAACGTTTCTTATTGAATACAATTTATGCTTTACTCAAACTTCCAACGGGTTTTGGAAAGACTTGACATTTTCGTATTTTTAAAAATTCAAGTGTTTCCAATCTGAGGGGTGTATTTTTGAAAAACTTGGTTTTCTTTCGTACAGAATAAGGCTGCTATTACACGCAAAAAAGATTCACGCAACTTTTATTTCTGCTAATTTTGCTCCAATTTCTGGAAGCCGAATGGAGTATTGCAAAAGTTGAGTCAAAGATCATCCAAAAAACTGGTTTGTATGGTGTAAAGTGCGTGTCAAGGAGCATTTACTTATCACTCTTTTCCAGAGCCTACGAGATATATTTTTTTTTGTGTGTGCGTGTGTGTGTGTGTGTATGTGTGTGGTAAAAGAGAGAAAATGAGGAATGACTTCACGACGGCCTCCATCTGTTTTTCGATGCGTATTACGAGCTTTCTTCTCTTTGGTTTTTTATCTTATGAGAAATTGCTCGTAAAAACAACTTTTTATGAATAGCCAGAAATTTTTTTTCGTATTCCCATTTCCTATTACACTGGGCATTAAAGCGGTCTGAGCCAAGAAAATTGGCTCAAATTAACAATTGGCTCAAAAGTTGTGCGAAAAATCGCTGAGTGTAATAAGAGCATTACACTAGTCTGCTTCTGGGTTAAATCGCAAAGGTTTTATACACTTATTTATAAATTTAGCCCTTTATATATAGCATATCTGCCAACGTTATAATCAATATTCCGTAAAATTGCTAGTACCCGTCCCTTTTCCACACCGCTTTATCTTTAGAGTATTTTTTTCTTTTTTTCACATGCAATTGCGATTAAATAAGATGAAAAATACTCTAAAAAAAGACTAATGTGGTGCTAACAATTTTACGAAATATTAATAACAATGTTGACAAGTATGCTATAGCAATATTTAAAAAACATGTCAAACACTTTCTCTTTTTTCTTTATAAAATAATAACACAAGGCGTATAAAAATGTTGTGACAAACGTTTAGGGGAGGGAGCTTAACATCTAGAGGAATAAGAATTAAATAAAAACCCACCATCGAAGATATCTAGAGAAGAAGGTAATAGGGGTGGAAGATGCGAAAGAATACAAGATAATGATAAATGGGAATCATTTATTGAACATACATAGTACATATGGTGTACTAGATAAATACAGTACAAAAATAACATTATAACAAATATCTACCATTAGACACGATGCATACGTGACACCAACAGAACATTGGCTGCTAGACACGGCTGAACAATTTGGACCTGCCGACCAAATATAGCAACACAATTATTGCGAAATGATTGTGTGTCGTGTAATGCTGCGCACAGTGAAGATTCTCGTTAGCTGGCAAATGAGCATTATGCTGATTGAATATGCAATCCCGATTGAAAAATGCCTCATCAGTGAACAAATCATAAACTGGGAAATTTGCATTTTGGGCACTTGTTGAAAGTATCACTGCGCGAAACTCACACTTGCCCGATGATAATCGGGAAGTAGTAACTGACTCCTTTGGAGATGAAAGCAATGCAAGGAGTTCCATACTTGCCAACCTAACCCGAAAAATTGTTAGTTGTAGTTCCCCCCCCCCTTTCCGCATATTTGTTCACACTATTCTTTTTTTAGAGTAAGGGAACATGAGGCTAGTTGTCACAAGGGTAAGAAGTAACACGCAATTTACGAAATAGTTTGTAACATTTGTGATTAAATATTTTTATAAACGTAATTCTTATGACGCGCTTTATAATGTAAGCAAAATCAGTGCTCCACAAAAATGGTTAATGAAAGGTTCCGTACACATGCTTCATTTTAGCTAGTTAGTGGGGAAAAAATATTTCGTAAATTTTGATTAAAGGTATGTTAATTTATACTTTAAAGAAATGTTTATAGCTATTTATTTAGTCTGTGTATTGAGTTATAAAATGCATGTTTATTTTTATTTTTTTTTTTTTTAAATCGTTATATTTTTTAATAAATAAACAAAATGTCCAAAATCATACGATGGGGCAAGTTGTAACATGTTAGAGGAGTGGCTTGTGGAGATGCCTACAGCCAGAGCTCGAAGTCTCCGCCCATTTTCAGGAAACTTTCAGAAATAAAAAAAAAATTTGGCTTCTTTGCCACTGCTATATTTATACAGAAATAATTTCTGTGTTTTTATATTATAGTGCCGTGATTATTTAATCACGAATTATAATCACGATTTAATCGTGAATTAGAGAATATTGCATAAAAATAGTGGTAGAAAAAAAAGAGAAATTTTTCATCAGTGAGAGTGTCCTGAAAAAAGGGCGAAGAATTCGAGTTCTGCTAAACCCTGTCTGTGGCAGAAGAATGGGTATAATGCTTAATTTGCAAAATTTGAGCACACATTAAATGCATGAGAGAACAAAATATCATTTGCTTGAATTTAATTTCAACTCTAAGGTTGACTCTAAAAATTAAGTGGTGTACAAAAAGGGACGTGAACTAACAATCTTCCGGGTTAGGTTGGTAAGTATGGAGTTGCTGTAAAAAACACACTGACTTTCAAAGCACTTTTTATCCTTAGGGTCATACGCATTGATCGTGGACTACCTCACGCTTCCTGGTGTTTTTCATTGACCATAATCGCACAAAAATTGATGGACACGTTCAAATAAACTGTGTACCTGTTGATGTCTAGTGCACGTTCTAGACAATTTCGTTCAGCGGTTCTTCCATGGCTTATAGCTGCTCCGTACAATAAGTGCATGTCTGCAAGCTATACTTTCGTATATCTTTGTATGCTTTTCGTATGCTAACTACTGCCCGAATTAGGAAATTCTAAATTTCTCCTCTCGCGCTCTCATGAACAGCTATTGACTTATAAAGACATTTATTCTGGTTATGGTTCCTGTACAATTCTCATTTCTCCAAATGTTATAAGTTTGTTACTATATTTTTGCGACACCGTGTATAGTGTTAATGTCTAGTTTAAAGTAAACATACTATCTACACTGTAGAAATTTTCACAGCACAGTGTACTGGTAAACATTTTGCCTATACACTCTAGTGTACTTTTTACTGCGTACCGTAAAATAAACTTTCTGTAACTTTTTACTCACGTGTGTTGTAATTTTTAAAGATTATTTAAAAAATATTTCGTACGAAAAGTTGTACAACACACACATGTGTGCAGCATTCAATCCATAACAATATATATTTTTTACACATATGATGACTTAACGGCTCTCTTCACTTAAAAAAAATTCCGATGCCGGCTAAAACCAGATAAAAAGTGTCCCACGTGGTTTTTACAGCTGGTGTTAACTAATTGAGAAGATTGACAGATTCACTGACGAATCATTGACTTTTTGGAAGAATAAATCAAAAATCAGCTACTTACGTATTTGCGGTTTTGCTGAAGCTTTGTTTTGTTTTAATTCTTTCTGTCTTTTTTTATTTTTGTCGCTCCTGTTTTATTTATTTATTTTTCTTTTCCATTTTCAAATGACAACAAATAAGTTACTTCATTTATTCTTATCTATTTATTGTGTAATTTAATAGCGTAGCGTGATACGACCAAGTGTTTTATGTTATTTTTAGTCCGCTTCAGGCTTTCAGTACTTTATATCGGCGAATTATGTAACAGTGAAATTTAATAAAAGAAAATATTCTTTATAATTAAACTTGTAGTTTGGTATAATTAATTTAACCAAAAAAATAACTAAGATGTATAATATTACTGAAATATAGAGAAGGATCTGTGTGTTTCTCTGCGGTTTGTAGCTCAGAATACTGACCGCAGAGTTACAAAACCTGGCAGAGGAGTAATTTGGACTCAGGACTTTGGATGCAGGAGTGCACTTCAGCGACATATGTATATATATATATATATATATATATATATATATATATATTTCGATTTTATCCATTATTAAATTTATTCTTTTATTTCAATCGCTTGCGTCCCATAGCAACGGCTGTTACACTATTGAATCTTGGTTTATTAAATTAACTCAAATTGGTAATATAGCAGAAAAAATTACTTGAGTTTAACTAAAATATATTTATTTAATTCCATTAAAAATCTTTTACTTTTTTATATTATTAATCATATGGTAATATAGTAAACAGTGCAAGGGCTATAAATTACATGGTGCCAAAACTAAAATGTTCAATGGATGCTGAGATAAAGCCATTTTTAAAATTGTAATAGCAACTCAACTTGTAAACCGATAAATATCCAAATTGAAGTGCCCAGGAAAGACGTTTCTTCATGCAGTGCGAATTTGGATCCGATACAACGTGGGTGGGAGTAACGATGTCATCGTTAGCGGTTACCCGAAACGAAGTTCGGGGTGATTTCAATTAAAAAAAAAATTTCGCTATTTCTTTTTTATAAAGTGATATATGTATATATATATTATTTTTTAAGTGATTCATAAAAAAAGAAATTCATTTACATATAGCTAATAGGACCGAAGCCCTGCTATTATAGTTATATCGAAAAAATTCATATATATTTATTTTTTGTATTGCTATATCATCTAATATATCTCAAAAAATCATAAATATATATCTACAATCGAATCTCATTAAAAAACGAGCTCTACAGAATTTTAAAAATCCTATCTGCTAATGAATTTTTACTTCCATCACTCGACTATTGTATGTAATAAAAATACTGTATACAGCGAAAAACTTAGTTTTGACAGCCAGTTTTGACCTGATGACCTGTACCTCGAGTCCAGAAAAGTGAGGCAATTGGTTAGTGCATATTCAAAAGTGAATCAGCAGTGTTTTATTTAATATATTTTACTAAGTTTGGTATGCTGACATGCTGTAGCGGTAAATGCTGAACTTTTTATGAAATGAGAGGTAATCGCAATGTGGAAGCGTCCCGTGTTCGGTGAAATAACCCAAAAGATGATCGACACTAATTCAAACCAAGGTCCAACCAAATATCAAGTTCGGTTTAAATTAATTTCAATGGTTCATAAAGTACAGTGTTCGAGCGCAAAAAGACAGATATTTTCTAAACAAGATCGAATTATGTTTAGGAAATCTCAAACTGTGTAACTTCATCGAAAACCGAAAATCTAAAACTTTTCTGCATCTTATACCTTCTCCTTATATATATGCAGAAGACAGAATAATAAATCCACTTTTTAAAAAATAAGTAGTCAATTTCAGTTAATAAAAATGCAAGGAAATCTCAAAACGTGTAAATTCATCGAAAACCGAAAATTCAAAATTTTTTTTTAATTTTACGCTTTTTGCTTATATATGCAGAGGATAGAATAATAAATCCACTTTTTTAAAAATAAGTAGTCAGTTTCAGTTAATAAAATTGCAAGGAAATCTCAAAACGTGTAAATTCATCGGAAATCGAAATTTTTCCGTATGTTCTACTTTCTTCTAATACAAGTAGAAGCTAGTAATAAATCCCCTTTTATTCAAAATAAGTAGTCAGTTTCAGTTAATTGAAACGCAGGGAAATCTCAAAACACGTAAATTCAGCGAAAACAGAAAATCGAAACTTTTTCTTTGATAGATGCAGAAGCTAGTAATAAATCCACTTTTTAAAAATAAGTAGTGAATTTCAGTTAATTGAAATGCAAGGAAATCTCAAAGTCTGTAAATTCATCGAAACCGAAAACCAAAAATTTTTTTTTTCAAATCTTATGTTTTCTTCTTATATATGCAGAAGATATACGCAAGCAAAGTGTGACGTCATTGACCGTCGTTGTGGCCAAGTAAAAAAATTTTCTAATCGTCCATCGGTTTTTTTGTAAAAAATTATTAAAAATCAAGGAAAATTATTTCCCGATTTTAATCCCCATATTTGGGTATAATTACAAATTAGTTTTCGTGCACATGTGTTAGATTAAGTTATTTTGCTGTCAAATTGACAAAATTTTAATTTTAAATTTTAAAAATCTAGAAACAAAATGGGCATAGATTTGATATCTGTTCGTCCTCCGCATTTTGTGTATTTAGCGATCAAAACGTAATACGAAAACATACATGCCAGATGAATATTTTCGAAATGCATATATATTGTACAAAATATTGTTTCATATATTACTGATTGCTCTCTTAATATACTTTATTAAAATAACCATGATTTTTTAAAGGAATTAAATATGTTCGTCAGATAATTTGGCCATCTTTTATTATTATTATTTTGCCATGGACGACAGATATCAAATCTGTTCCTTTGAAATGACATGTTTATGTTTATAGTCGAAAATGGAAGTCTGTCATTTTATTTCTCTAGAGTTTTGAAATTAAAAATTAAAATTTTATGAATTTTACAGAAAAAATGACTCAATCTAGCACAAAAAAATCAATACGCAGGACTCAGGTTTACATCAGATATAGCTATGATTATGTCAAACAATTTTTCTTATTATTATGGTTAATTTTTTTTTAAGTTGACCCTTCTCGTTGCAAGCAAATCCCAATAAATCAGTTAACCCTATCCGTTGCAGGACTTCACTGTAATTTTCCCATGAACGGGAAGGCTATGCCTTAGATTATATTGTATATAATGGCACAAAACTTGGTATATGACAGGCCTATTATGAAACTCTATGTTGATTTAATTTATTTGCATATTGGTCAACAGGTGGCGCTGCTATGCTGCAAGTTATTTCGTGAATAGGAAGACTAAATCTCAACTTCTGTAGCTGCTAAATGCATTGAACTCGATATTTGACATTACCAACTATTATGAAAACGAAAGCTAGCTTAATTTGAGTGTATATCGTTCGATAGGTAGCGCTGCTATTTCTCACCTTCTGTTATTTTCCATATGATTAAAATCGCACCAAATTACATATATAGTTGAAATTTTCCTTCTGGGAAACTATTATAAAACATTTGAGCGCTCGTTAGACAGTAAATGACGCTGTCATATAGATGGTATAGAAAAAAGTTTTGTTATGGTTTTTTACTTCCATTACCCGACTACCGTAATTAATAAAAGTATTGTATTCGGTTCGAAAATTCGATATCGAGTTTTCACCTGATTTACATGTTTTAATAGTCTGAGATCCGGCTGCAAAATTGCTACATTCATCGAGTATGTAATCAAAATCAGATTTTTATATTCAATTATAAAAGGGACAATATGTTTTGGCCGGGTTGCCTAATAAAATGTGGCCGCTAGTATTTTTAATTAAATTAATATTAATTGACTTTTTGGAGAGAAATTTCATTCATTTGTTATTGAAATAAACTATACTCCACATCACAGACATATACATAGTGAACTTGAAAAGTAATGGTTGCCGTTGCGCGTTTGGCCGCTACCTCTTCGCAGCCAGGTGCAAACAGGTAGTTTTTTGGGGCGTTTATACGTTCATGGCGTATATTCATCATTTATATATCAAATTAAAGCTAATTCTTTTCTGCACATGGTAAACTTCGTCTGCCAATGTAAACGTGGCCGCAAGTAGGGGTTGCCAGCTGTTAAAGATTGCTTAGAATGAAAATTAGCGCGCTACATCGTTCGTCAGACAAGGATGGCGATAGCCAATTGTACGCGTTTTTGAAGCTTTTGCGCATGCGTCGATTGATAGTGTTCTCAACCAATGGCACAAACAGTTGTAGAAAAGAATTTCAGAACTCCAAAAGAAATATAATTAATAAATTTGTGTGTGGTTACATTTAAAATTCCCTATAAATATAAAACATTTATTTCTCAATAAATAATCAAATTGTCTTTTCTATATATAATTAAAACATATAATAAATATTTGTGAAAAATAATAACCCTGGTTGTTTATGTAGACGAAGTTTATATTATACCTGTAATGTTTTAGGAAATATTCGATTTTATTTATTTTATTTATTTTTTTTTATAGATTGCATATTAATTAAATATTCAGTAAATAGGACAAATTACTTGAGGTATACAAATTAAACGGAACATTGAAAAAATTATTAAATATTTATTGAAACCTATATTACATTTTTATATAATTTATTCAAAATCTGAATCATCGCTACTCTCACTTTCATTGCAGCTATCACTTTCATCATCACAAATATCAAAATCCTCTTCATTATCAGTACGAATGATAATAGAATTATATAGCTCACTTTCAACTTGCATTGGCGCTGAATCTCCTAAGAACCATGTTGTTTTGAGAAAACCATCTAGGATCCACCCATTATTTTATGCGTTAAACTTAATACAATTCGGCTCAGTAGCATTTAGCCACATCGAATTAACAAAGATCGTCTGCAACAATTTTTGCTTTAAAGATATCCAGCAACGTAGAATATGAGTTGAGTTGAAGCCCTTAAGTTTTTTCAAAAACTTTTTATTGTTTTTTTTTTTTTTTTGTAGCATACGTCTTATTGAACAAAATGAATCTTCCAGTATTAACATTTTGGCAATCAACGATACCATACATGAGGCACGTAAACTCTTGGACTACAGCAGTTTTACTTTCGTCAAAAATGTCATTAGGGTCAGTCAAAGATGCGAAAACTTGTTGAAGTCTCGGGTGTTTAACAAAAATGTTATAGGGCCTTACTTTCCCTTTATTGAAGAATGCAGTCGTATAGTCACAACCTGTGAATACGTGAAACACTGGCAACGCAATACATAAAGTTGGGCTCAATTTTTTTGACAATTCCGTACAATTTATGCATATTTCGTCTTTACTATTCTTTTTTTTGGATGTGCTATTTGCCAACCAAATTTGTAAATGAGGAAATTTGTGCAGATTACCTAGTAGAATTATTAAAATATCAGTGTCACTTGCTTTCCCCAATCTTTTAGACTCTTTATCTACTTTGCTTATATGAAATACTATTCTCGTATCTGCTTCCTCATGTTGGCATTCTAATTCAGTTTCCTCTTATTTCACAACGCAATTTCCAGAAGAGCAATAAGAAAAACATTGTTCTCTAACAAAAATAAAAAAAAATTTTGTTTCCTAATACTGAAACAAAAGAGTTGTTATCCCAGTGAGAAGCTAAAAATTTAACTAGAGCTTCTTTAAAACGAAAATTCTTTAAGCTTTTTGTAAAATCACTTGGTCTTGTTTGTAACGGACCATTAATTGTATATGGAATATCAATTTCCTGTCGATCTTGTCTTTCACAATCTTTGATTGAAGGCGTTAAATATCTATCAAATATGATATGTACTTCGCGAGCGCTTTTTGGACAAAGCTTCACCAATATCGATTCAGCTAGCTTTCCAAATGTTTGCGGCAAAGTAGAGCCAATCTGATACAAATAGTAGAAACCATCAATAATTTCTATATCAATTTGTCCGGGATTGGCTGATACAATCTGTGATGTTAATTGTTTACTTAAAGCAGACCTGTCCGTTTTGAGCATGCAGCCTGAACAATGGAATAGTGCAGGCGGTATTGGTGCAAGAAGATATGACAAACAGTACTCAATGTCAATCTTGTTATCTATAGCTATTGCCAACAGCCGTCCAAAAATGTCTTGTTCCATTTTAATTAAAGCTTTGTTGTCTCCGGTGTTACTCTTGATGCTTTTTTTTACACAATCAGATGCAAAATTATGTATTTTATTACGTCTAATTGATTTCACAAATCTTGTAGGATCTTCAAAACATTCTGAAAAAAATTTCAACTTTTGTTCTTGACCCAATGACTTGCTGTTCAGTAAACAATTTGCAACATCTAAAGATGCCGCCTTACCAGTTGAAAGATTGAACAAAATATTTTTGTCCCGGTTTCAATAATGCTGTCCAAAGTTTTGTTATCTTTTTCAATTCGACTCTTTTGTAGGGAATGTGATGTATCATCAGCCTGTGATAACCCTATTTCTGTTTTTACTACTGATAAGATTTTAGCCCTCATGCTGTGGCTAAGTGCCCATCTTTGTCGTGCAGATATAGAGTTTGTAAAATGGCTAACACCAGTCAAGGTATTACCAGCATCAGCATTAATCGTCTGTTCTAAAGTCAGGTCCACAGGCGATCTACTTAAGCATGATTTTGTGCGCCTAATACCAAAGGCGCCTTCATGAAATTCCATAACCAGAGTTGAGTTCTCAATTTTCAGCTTGATTAAATTATTTAAATACATAGCAGCCCATTTGGAGAAATTTGGTAGATTGAACGCAAAGAAGTAATCACACATCTCGAAGAGAGAATCAAGGTAAAGCTCAAAATTACTGCAACGAATACTTCTAGAAAATCGAAGATATATGTTGACGAGTTCTGTGTATTGCAAATAATATTGAGCAGTCTTTCCATGGCCACCCTGCAGTGTGACTTCGCGAAACTGTTTGTAATCCTCTAGTATTTTTTGCAGGGAGTCAGTTAAAACAATGCTTTCATTAATTTCACATGAAGTATATCTTACCGCTTCTAAATATTCATTTAATGTTTCAAAATCACTTTTAATTTCTGATAAAAAAATTTCAAAATGAAGAAATTGCAAGGCACCAGAAGCCAAAGGATGTAGCCGTTTACACCGATTAAAGTGTTTGCTATCCAAGAAACTATTCATTGATCCTCCCGCTAGTGCCTCAGCTTCTACCAAAATCTCTATTAACCCACTGGAGTCAATATATTTACCTATGGCTTTGAAGTATGCCATTTGTATATGAAATGCGCCTAAATTAATAAATACATTATCGAATTCAGGTTTTTTAGTATTTTGAATTTGCATAGCCAATTTGGCTATTGCTAAATCGTAAGTGACTATAAAAAAGAAATTTAAGAATATTTAATAAATTTAAGCTCACATTTTTTCCCCAAATAAAGCTATTTTTCGAAAAAAAAAAAAAAAATCTTTCAACACATTACTTTCCTATTTCAGAAATAGAATCCAGAATCAATGCATTATCACCTGATACACATTTTTTTTTTCGCTGCAAATTTTAAGTAAAAGTAATTGTCAATTTTAAAGAAAACCCAATATCCCCCCCCCCCCCAAGAAAAAAAAATCATTTCCCTAAACTGCGCACAACGAAATCTCTGCCTCCAAACATTTTCCCCGAAGCTTCAGAAATCCCCGAAATCGAGAAAAATCCTCAAGTCTGGCAACACTGATGAAAATGCAGCTGAATAGTTGCGAACACTATCAATCGACGCATGCGCAAAAGCTTCAAAAACGCGTACAATTGGCTATCGCCATCCTTGTCTGACGAACGATGTAACGCGCTAATTTTCATTCTAAGCAATCTTTAACAGCTGGCAACCCCTACTTGCGGCCACTTTTACATTGGCAGACGAAGTTTACCATGTGCAGAAAAGAATTAGCTTTAATTTGATATATAAATGATGAATATACGCCATGAACGTATAAACGCCCCAAAAAACTACCTGTTTGCACCTGGCTGCGAAGAGGTAGCGGCCAAACGCGCAACGGCAACCATTACTTTTCAAGTTCACTATGTATATGTCTGTGATGTGGAGTATAGTTTATTTCAATAACAAATGAATGAAATTTCTCTCCAAAAAGTCAATTAATATTAATTTAATTAAAAATACTAGCGGCCACATTTTATTAGGCAACCCGGCCAAAACATATTGTCCCTTTTATAATTGAATATAAAAATCTGATTTTGATTACATACTCAATGAATGTAGCAATTTTGCAGCGGGATCTTAGACTATAAGGTCTCTTGAGTCCAAAAAAGTAATTTTTGGCAATTGGCCAGTGTGTACGTGTGTATGTATATATGTTTGTGGGGAATCTTCTGACTATCATATCTCCGAAACTAATAAAGATAGAACTACGAAACTTCAGAATTGAGACTGGTCTGGTGTACAGATGAATTTTCTAAATTTTGGTGAAAATTGGAAAACCGGAAGTGGAACATCGGAAACCGGAAGTGATACCGTAAGTCTGTATTTCAAAAACGGCACTAAACATTTTCTTCAAAGTTGCTGTACAAACACTCTATTCGATGTCCTTTCGAATGATATAGTTGGTTAGTGCAGGAAAATTGATAAGCGTCCTGTATAAATAGCTCAATTTCAGGTCTCTCAACTAGGAACGGTCAGGAACACAAGTGCGTTCTTCTAAAAACGGCTGTAGGGATGTTTTTCAAACTCGCCATATTAACTCCCTTTTAAATATCCTTTTGTACGTAATTATTGTTTTCAGGTCAATAATTGAGTATGCCAAGTTTTGGCAAAAGTCGGTATCTCAAAAACGGTTCTAATGATTTTCTTGAAAATTGTCACATAAATCCATTTTAGATATCCTTTCTTATGTATAACGCGGTTATTAAAGGTAAATTAGCAGTCATCTTGATTAGGTAGATTAGTTTTAGTTGTCGGAAATTAATGTTTCGAAAAACGGCTAAACCAATGTTTTACTTCTTACTATTTTTAAATTTGCTATGTAAATCTATTTTATATATCTTTACATGAGTATAAGCTTTATCTAACCAGAAAATTTTTAGGTTTTAGGTGTCTAATTTATTGGGTCAATTTTATACCTTCTGATTATATTATCTCCAAAAAATGCATGTAATACATGTAATAGTAAGTAATGGAAGTCGTGTAGTTGTTTCTCACCAGATTTTTTTTTTTTTAAATCTAGAACTTATTTCTGAAAATTGCATATGCATATCTTATAATAAGCGAAAACCTCTAATATTTTAAAATATTACATATAACTTCAAAATAAGTTTGTATTATATACAAATACATCGGTGTGATTTCTCTTTATCGTAATTCTAAAAGAATGCTTATAAACTATAATCAGTGTCCATGTATCATTCTGAAAAGGTCAGCTGCGCATTTACATCATCAGGCGCGAAAATCAAACCGCGAAATCTTCGAGTGTAAAGTGTAACTAATAATGTGGTTTCTTCGCTTGGAAATAATTTTATAAACATTTGCTCCCATTTAATGCAAGCTTTATATTAGAAACTAGCCGCCTTCGGCGACCAGCTGGTTCGCAATCCTTGAAAAATCCGACTTTACGAAACTTCCGCTCGGTGGTGCCTGCGGCGCCTTTTTCCCGTTTCAGGTCTTACAACAACTTACTGACATATAGTTAAAATAGCTTTATTGAAAAATTTAATTGCAGTAAATTCCCGCTCGGTAGCGCCTGCGGTGCCCTCTTCCAGTTTCAATATCTGAAACAGCCTGTTCGCTCACTGCGTTACGATCTTTCAAAATTCTGAATTTAGCAAAGACCATCTCGGTGGCGACTGTGGCGCCCCGTTTTAGAACTTACAACAGCTTCCACGCTCATACTGCAAATAGATTTGAAAATTTTAACTGAAACAAATTTTCGCTCTGTGGCGACTAAGGCGCCGCTTTACGTTTCATGAATTGAAATAACCTGTTCGCTCACAAAAATCCTTAATACGAAACGTGAACGGTGTATCGGAATTCGAAAGCCTGCATCATAATTAGAATTGGAGAATTATGATAAAGGTGTTCTGGCTTTTCTGTGGTTTTCTCTGAAACTCCCGTACGGAATTTAACGGCTTATATCAGTTTAAAAGTCCGTAATATTTCAAATGATGTGTTATAAGTAGAATTCTAGATATTGAATTATTAAAATATCAAAGCGCCCTCTGGCGACAGAGATTTAAACATATACTGATCAATTCTAATTCAAATAACTTTTTTAATGATATATTACTTATGAAATTATGTTAATTAGAAGCTGAGATACAGAGCTAATATAGATATTTTTATAAAAAGATCCCTCGGGAAGGCTTCTAGGCATCCGTATGTCAAATTTTATACTTCTGCGTTCAGTAGGGGCTGAACGTATAGATGATCAGACAGACAGACATCTTCTTTTATTATTATAGATTACTCACATTTCATCTCCTTTTTCTTTCTTTCTCCCCCCCCCCCTACATTTCGAGAAAAAATGCGAAAAGTATAACCAAAAACTGAAGTCATTGATATAGTGCACCTTGTTCTGTATTTATAAGAAAAACTAGTATGTTGCGTCCACCACAAGACCTTCTACTATATTTTTCTATACATATTCACTCAGTAACAATGAAAGAAAAAAAAAATTACAATTTTTTTTTCCAAGTTTTTTTTTCGTTAAAAGAAAAAAAAAAAAAAAAAAAATCGATAACTTTGTTTCAAATTATCACAGATTTATAGTTCAACCATTCGTTTTAAAGGTATTGACGAGATTTTTCGAAAGATACCTATCTTGAAAATTTACCATGCGCAGGATTTTTTTTCCTAGTTAACTACTACTATTATTTATATTAATTTTACAATCACAAGTTAAAAACTAGTTGGCGTAGGTGGACTCTGCTCAGTTCCCCATCATATTTATATTCTCATAAATTTCTAGTGCGAGACTGTATTATAATCATGTTAAAAGAAATGAATTTGACCAAAGCTTGATACAGTGACAGAATGAAATCCCCGCCTAATAGGCTATCCACCGTTCACTTCGATATATTTATCTTATTATAATCTATTAATTTATTTTATCAGGGTCAATTCCGTTGTTTAGTTTTCATGCTTCTATTTCCAATGCAATAATCCTCAAAATTCATATTTATATGAAAAATTTACAATTTCGTTACGTTGATAAAATCGTAAATTACGAATAATTTACGAAATTTTCCTATTAGAATATTTGTATTCAACCATATTCAAACAAATATAATAAATGTAATTTTGAAGTTATCTAATGTATTTATGATCCTTAAAATGGAAGTTTATACTCAGTTTTGCCTTATTCTGACAGGTTAAGTAAATCGTAAATTCCAAATAACTTACGAATTTTTTAAATTGGAAAAATCATAGTCTATGATATTCATGCCAGTATCCAAAATAATATTTATAAAGTGGTTTGACATCTTTACGAGGAAAATATCCCTCAAGGTTGACGTTTCTGTGAAATTTTGCTCTATTCTGCCATGTTAAGAAATTCGTGATTTTCCAATAACTTACGAAATTTGTATATTGGAAAACTCATATTCATTAATATTCATACCAGCGTTCAAAATAATATTTCAAAAGTAGTCTAACATCTTTACGATGAAAATATCTCTCAAAATTGACGTTTATGGGAAATTTTGCCCTATACTGCCATGTTAAGAAAATCGTAAATTTCCAATAACTTCGAAATTTTCAAAGTAGCATATTTATAGTTACTGATGTTCATTCTGGCATCAAAACTGATATTTTAAAACTGATCTGACCTCTCTGCGATCATTTGTTCGTGAGATATCGTGTTAACAGACTAACAAACTAACGGACTGACACACTAACGGACTAACACACTAACAGACACCCTACAGACAGACATCATACAAATTTTGTCATTTTCCGATTCCTCACACCTGAAAACGTATAAAAAAGTCAAAAAACCGAGGTCGAAATTTTTCACGATTACCTAAGTTCCCCATGCCTATAGTATGATGGGAAACTAATAACTCTCATTATGTACATTTATACGAAATTTTGTCCTATACAGCAATGTTAAAAATTTAGAAAAAAATGAGATCATAGCGCCACCTGTTGAGCGATTGATCCCCAAATCCAATCAGCACCAGTTTATGTCAGGGTACAACTAAATACTAAGTTTGGTTAAATTTCATTCATTGGTTCGTGAGATACAGCGTGATACAGACAGACAGACATTTTCTAAAAACTATCAATTCGTGTTCTGGACATCCCAAAACGTGTAAATACATCAGAAAACGGAGGTCAAAAATTTTCACGAATCCAATACTTTCTCTATATTACATATAAAGAAAGTAAAAAGTATTGGATTCGTAAAAATTTTTGAAGCCTTTATGATTGGTAGAAATATCCTCCTATTTACTACAAGATGCAATAAAATATTGGACTCATGAAACATTTCAACTTCTAGCTTTCAGTATATTTACACATTTTCAAGTGTTCTGAACATATTTTGACCATTTAAAAAAATTATCTATCCTTAAATCTGTGATAAAAGAAAAAAAAATGGTGTGAAGCACGACTTTTATTATCCACTATTTCACGTATTAAATACAATTTTTTAAAAATGTGATCAGAAGACATAAAATTGACCTAACGAAATAGACGCCTGACAAACTGATATATAGACATGTAAAACAGAGTTTACATAGCGAGTTAAGAAATAAGGAAAAAAAAAAGACTGTTAATTTTCCTGTAATAACCACGTATTATACGAGGTAGGATATCTAAAATGGATTTATGCAACAATTTTCAAGAAAATCGTTAGAGCCGTTTTTGAGATACCAACTTTTACCAAAACTAGGCATACTCAATTATTGATCGGAAAACAATTACATTCAAAAGGATATTTAAAAGGGAGTTAATATGGCGAGTTTGAAAAAAATCGGTACAGCCGTTAAAAAAAACGAAAACAAAAACAAAAAAAACGCACTTGCGAGACCTGAAATTCAGCCATTTATACAGGGAGCCTATCAATTTTCCTGAACTAACCAACTATATCATTCGAAAAGACATCTAATACAGTATTTATGTAGCAAATTGGAAGAAAATCGTTAGAGCCGTTTTTGAGATACGGACTTACGGTCCCACTTCCGTTTTCCGATGTCCCACTTCCATTTTTCCAATTTTCACCAAATTTTGTAAAATCCATCTGTACACCAGTTCTGTCTTAAATCTGAAGTTTCGTAGCTCTATCTTTATTAGTTTCGGAGGGGTCGGCAGCCCCCCTCAGGAACGTATCTGCTTATATAGCAAGTCAATCGAATCAATATATGCGCATATATTATATAGTGAGAAATAAATAAAAATGACCTGTTCAATAATGTGTGATGCAAATAGGATATTGGGGCTCCTGATCTGCAGATCCACTAGTTTATTGTCGAAACGTCAGTGGAAGCTTCCCTGTGGAGACTCAAAAAGATTTTGGGTTTCGTCTGTGTGTATATTTTGTTTGTCTGTGTGTCTGTCGCAGCGACCGCAAAAATCACGCTATTGATTTGCAATTTCGTACACATGTTTTCGAGCCACATGGAATTGGCTGTATTGGTTTTGGCGTGTATTTTATTTGCAATTCGTGTACAGGGACACACCAAAGCTTTCCTTATCACTATGGCCTATGGACAGAATGTGTATGTACCGCAATAACGGCTGCAAAAATCCTCCAAATAACTTACAAATTGATATACACGTTTAAGCTCTGTATAGAAATAGGTGTATAATTTTTTATGTGTATATTTTTTATGGTGTATGTACAGGGATACCCCAAAGTTTTTCTTATCATTAAGGCCTACGGGGTGAATTTCGTTTAAACAAATTTTAACGTCGGTACTCTGCATTGAACAAAGTGAAATTACAGTTAAAAAAAAAAAAAAAAAAAACGCATTTTAAAACGTTTATGCTGCATTCAACACAGTGGAATTAACATATACATTATAAAGATATATAAAAACATGTTTACTCTAATAAAAGGGATATGTATGGACTATATGATTTATTTACGGGATCACACAAATGAATTCGGATGACATCCTGTAATCATCCAAATGATTCAAATTACATTGAAATATTCATGAGTTACAATTAATTAAATAGGTGTATTCTAATTTTTTTAGTGTATATAATTATTGTGGCTGCTTTTCCGAGTTACATAAAAGAATTTCGTTCTGTTACGCACTATAGTTCATATTTCAACACTGGTATTGAATTTTAACATGGTTACACCGCACGAAATATGATGAAATCTTATTAGAATTTTAAAAGTATATATATGTATATATATATTTTTTTTTTGTGGGAAAATGTGGCCATAGAATTGGTATTTAATTTACAGGGTTGCACAAAATAATTCTAGTATGTTATGTAATCAATTTGCAGGAATTTTGGTAGAAGTACTTATGAATTACAGAGAATTAGTGCAAGTACAAGATAGTCAGTTATTAGGAATACATACATACAGAGATAGTTATAGAAAGAGAAAAGCAGAGGGGGTTGAGGGGGGCTGCAACCCCCCTCAGAAACGTTTCTGTTTATATAAAAAGCCAATAGAATCAATATATATATATATTATATATAATAAGGAATAAGTAAAAATAATCTGTTGAATAATGCGTGATGCAAATATGACGGTGAGGTTCCTGATCTGCATATTCACTAGTTATATATAGAACTTGTTATCTTACTCGTCAATCTGCAATCTATCTTAATAGAATTTTAATTTTATGTAAGAGAAAGTCGTATGGGTGCCATACCAGATTATTTACTTTGAATTCTATTATTGAAATTCTGTTTAATTCAACAAAATATTTTTTACGAATCGCTAAAATAGATGTTTGTATATTGCCACTCATTGCTTTATGAGTGAAATATCAGATTTATTGTGCAAACAGTATTATGTGCAAAGAAAAATATTTAAAATGAAATGCGATCATATATTTCGCAAATTCTTTGAACGATTGTCTTCTAAATCTATATGTTACTCAGACTCACATCCGTAATACAAAAAGAAAAAAAAAATCTATAATAATAAAAGTAGTAAAGAAATGAAAACCACGACGATGTTTCTTCACCACAAAAATATAAACATTTGGCTCGTCGAAAAGCAAAAACATCTGTCTGACAAGGAGAGGTCACGACATGGAAAATTCAGATCGGGACGAAATTGCGCAGGATTGTAGTATACTATGAAGGTAACAACATATTAAAGCAGTAGGACCCACTATCCACAAAATTTCGAGAAAAAAGCATTTAAAGTTTCAGTAATCTTTAAATACAAGTTATTTCGCAAGCGAGTAAGCGTCCCAGTGGTGTGATCTTAAAGCGCGAGTTTGCTAGCCAGACGACTTGGGTTCGAGGCTACCTCGAGACTATTTTTTTTTTTTTTTTTTTTTTACTTTTTATGCAATCTAAACTTTTTATTTATTTTTACTTTATTTTATAATTCAATTTAAAATTTGAAAATTTTAATAAAATATTATTTAATTTTTTTGAATATAAAACAAATAAATTTTTCTATTTTAATATTTATAACTTAAAAATACAATAAATTTCTATAACTTAAAAAATAAATTTTAGTTTTATTTTAATTGTAAAATAAGGTAAAACTAAAGAAACTGTTTTTGATTATTTATCGAAATATTTTATTTTATTTTAGGTATGCTTGAAACAATACTAAATTTTGTATTTTAAATAAAAAAATAATAATAATACAGAGAAATGATCATTTTAATTGCATATATAATTACTATCCAAATTAAATAATTACTTTTCCAATCAATACAGTTTCTTGAAAAATTATAGTATAGGATTACGATGCTGTTAAATTATTACAGATAAAGAAATGTTATCTTTAAATGTAGATTTTAAATGTTAATCAACATCATTTCTTTTTCGTTAACGACTTCCTTTTTTTTTTATCCTTCCTTGCACAAAATGAAATTCCACCTGCCCTTTATTATTAACAAGCTAGAAGCGTTTACGTAATCTATACACATTCAAACAAAATCAGGAAGCTCAAACCAAGATTTAAGTAACACCTGCTTGCTAACCATTTTGCTTTGTTTATAGCTTGCTTATTTTTTAATTATTTAAATATTTGTCTGTTTTTCTTTATGTTTCTTATTTAGGGTTTTGTAAAACTAAACTTTATTTTTTAAGTTATAGAAGTTTATTGTATTTTTAAGTTATAAATATTAAAAATAGAAAAAGTTATTTTATACTCAAGAAAATTAAATAATTTATTAAAATTTTCAGATTTTGAATTGAATTGTAAAATAAAGTAAAAATAAATAAAAAGTTTACATTAAATAAAAAGTTAAAGAAAAAAAAAAAAAAAAGTAGTCTCGAGGTAGCCTCGAACCCAAGTCGTCTGGCTAGCAGACTCGTGCTTTAGGATCACACCACTGGGGCGCTTGCTCGTTTGCGAAATAACTTGTATTTAAAGATTACTGAAACTTTAAATGCTTTTTTCTCGAAATTTTGTGGATAGTGGGTCCTACTGCTTTAATATGTTGTTACCCTCATAGTATACTACAATCCTGCCCAATTTCGTCCCGATTTGAATTTTCCATGTCGTGACCTCTCCTCGTGAGAGGTGGAGCCGTATAAAGGGTGTGTCAAAGAGGAAAATCGGCACAAATTTGTAAAATTTTTGGACTTTCATTACAAATTTAATTAATTTAAAATTTTATTAAAATACAGGATTTTTTCCGCACTGAATTAAACTCTTTGAGATTGACGCAGCTTTTTAAATTCTGTTTTAAAAAAATTGAAAGAGTTTTTATAAGCGATTTAATGCATCAACCCAAATATTGCAATAAAACAGCTTTTTTAAAAAAACAACTGTTATTCTTTCATAAAATCTACAAAAGCTGCGTCAGTTTACGAAATGAGAGTAATCCAATAAAAAAAACCGCGTCTCAGTCAATTAATATGTCACTGTTTTAAGTGCAAAGAAAGTTTTCCATAGGATAACATTGGCTTTTAGAAAAGCAAATGGTGAGTGAAGAGGGCCCTTAAGAAAACAATCATGCCTTTCCGCGAATTTGAACACTTTTTCTGTACTAGAAGTTAGTTCCTTGCAAACTGGCCCTCAGACTTGCAACATTCTTGTATTATTTGCTTTACATAAACAGATAAAATTAACCTTGCTCCTGTATTCCAGTCAAAATTATTGTATTTTGAGATGTAAAAATTTTTAAACAATGTTTTTTTTTTTTTTTTTTTTAATGACTTTGTGCATTTAAATTGTTTCTTTTCACATATGTCTCCTTTTTCAGCATTTTATTGTTTTACTAGCAAACGCGTGCTAAATTTTCGCTCTTTATTTAATGTGAGTTACCTTTAAAATTTGAAGCTCATAAATATAACACTTTCACCACCTAATTAAAATTTTATTTACCAGAAGCCAAATTATTATTAGAATTAAATTATTACAGTTCAATATTGAAACTAAAATCCTTCAAAGGAAGATTTCGAAATAAAGTTCATGGTTGACGACCCAGTTTTCATACTACCGCAGGAAATGCAATTTTATTACAAGACCCCCATGACGCCTTTTAAATTTTTGTCGATGACTTTTTATTTAATTATTTTAGTAAAATTTTTGTTTAAAAAAAAAAAAAATTCTATTTTGATTATATTTTTACTTTCTTCTATATTCAATAGAAGAAAGTATTGGATTCGTAAAAATTTTCGACCTCGGGTTTTTGATGGATTTACACGTTTTGAGAGATGTATAGCACGATTTGACCATTTTTAGAAAATGTCTGTCTGTCTGTCTGTGTGTGTGTGTGTGACAAAATTTTGTGGCAACTGTATCTCAGAAACTACTGCACAGAATTTCATACTAATTGGTATGTAGTTGCACCTTGACATAAATTAGTGCCTATCAAATTTTGGTAAAAATTGTCTTACAGGTTGCGTTGCCATCCCGCTTTTTCTAAATTTTTAACATGGAGATATAGGACAAAATTTTGTATAAATGTGCATAAAGAGAATTATTTTTTAGTAATCATTATGGAATTTACAAGAATTATTTATAATAGAGATAGTCAACTGGGAAAAAATTTTTGTATGTGTAAGAGCCTCGCCCCCCCCCCTGTGGGGGAAGTCCCCCCTCGATGGGAGTAAATTTTCAAGATGGGTATCTTTCGAAAGGTCTCGTCAATACCTTTAAAACGAATGGTTGAACTATAAATCTGTGATAATTTAAAACAAAGTTATCGATATTTCTTACTTTTAACGAAAAAAAAAAAACTTAGAAAAAAAGTCGTATTTTTTCTTTTTTTTTTAACGAAATTTAACCAAGTTTGGTATTTAGTTGGCCTCTGACATAAACTGGTGCTGATTAGATTTGGGGATCGATGACTCAACAGATGGCACTCTGATCGTATTTTTTCTAAATTTTTAACTTGGCAGTATAGGACAAAATGCCGTATAAATGTACATAATGAGAGTTATTCTTAACCTGTGATTATAAAATTAATAAGAATTATTGATAATAGCAGTATTTAATTAGTAAAAAAAATTTTTGCATGTGGCATCGCTCCCCCCCCCCCCTGGTGGGAAGTAACTCCCCGGGTGGAGGGGGGGGGGGTACATTTTCAAGATGGGTATCTTTCGAAAGGTCTCGTCAACACCTTTAAAATGAATGGTTGAACTGTATATCTGTGATAATTTAAAACAAAGTTGTCGATTTTTTTTTTACTTTTAACAAAAAAAAACTTTTTTTTTTCAATGTTGAGAATAAAATGGACTTTTTTTTAATATTTAGTGTTATACAACTTCTTTATATTTAGTGTTATACTACTTCTTTATATTTAGTGTTATATACTACTTCTCTAATATGGAAAGCGTCTGCATTATCATGGAAGATAATTTTTTTTAAATAATAATTTTAATAAATTATTTTTACTGAGTAAATTTTTATAGGAAAATATAGAAGAAAGTCATGTGGTGGCGACAACATACTAGTTTGTGATGAATTCAGATGGTCGCGATTGTTTTATTAGTTGTCGGCCTTCGCTCTCATAGAGGTCGATATTTTCAAATTAACCTATTTTTAAATTTGCGATTTCGGCCAAATCAAAAAACCTGGACAAATGCCGTGACAAATAACTAATAATAATAATAATTAAAAAAAATTATATATTATTAAAAATGTAATTTTTTTTAAAAATCAAAATAATGAAATTTCATTGATGAAATATAATTTAAATTTAATTATTACTTATGAAAATTAACTTCATCTCAAATTTATAAATTTTCTAATTTTTTTGTCAATCGGATAATACATTAATCACCTAAATTTATTACTTTTGTTGGCTTTACTTAAATACAATCCAAGTAACAGAACAGTACCATATTTTTTTCGGTTCGAATTTATAATCATCGATGTCATTTTTAATATCAATTATTTTTTTTTAACAATTTCTCTTAATTCTTTTTTGCATTTTCTTCTAAATTAGCTAAATGTTTTTGCCCTAATTTGGTGGTTTATAGCGTTCTACGTGAAAGAAATAGTCAAGTCACTAATTGGTGTTCCTTGAATAGAATTACATCTATTCTTTTAAATTATCTGTTATTTTTATTTTGCTTGTTTCAAATTACGAGTAAATTTATTTTTTCTCAAAACATTGTTGCAATTATGCTTTCATTTTTTATTGCTATATCATTCTTATTATTTTATTTTATTCATTGCTCCACACCAGAAAACTTTATTTTCTTTCTTTAAGTAAATTATATACAGTGACGTTAGTTTCTACCGTTATCCTCGGGAAACTTGAGTTTTATTATTAAGATAATGTGATAATAATAATAATGATAATAATAGTAAGGGAAGGAGGAGCATTCGAAAAAGGAAAATAAATGAGATAATTTGGTATCTTAAAATTTCTTAATATTGAGTTTTGGAAAAAAAAAAATAGGGAGGGAGAGAGAGAGAGACACACGAAAAAATAATTTATTAGAAAATTATTTACAAAAATTTTTCTTATTCTGGCGATGACCATAGTTTAGAAAATAACTACACACACACACACACACATATATATATTATTACTTTATCTTACCCTTACGCTAGAGAAAGTATTGTTTTAGGGTCCAATTTTCGAAAGTGAGTTTTTGTTATATTTACATGTTCCGAGGTCCCCTGAATACGAAAATCATGTTTTTAGCGAATGGTCTCTCTGTGTGCCTGTTATCAGCATATCTCAAGAAAAATTAGTAGCAGAAATTCCACACTCGGTATTTCAAATGTGTATCATATAGGTATGCTACACCAAGCTTTTCGTTGAGATGAAGCAAATGGTTCGTGTACAGGGACACTCAAAAGTATTCAAATACATTCCGTCTATGGGGAAAATTGCAGATAAGTAGAGTTTAACATCTATAGACTGCACTAAACCAAATGAAACGAATATATATTTTTTGTAATAGAGATAGTCAACTGGGAAAAAATGTTTGTGTATGTAGGTGCCTCGTCTCCCTCCTGGGGGGAAGTTCCCCCTTTAGGGGAGTAAATTTTCATGATGGGTATCTTTCAAAAGAGCTCACCAATACCGTTAAAACGAATGGTTGAAGCATCTATCTGCGATAATTTAAAATAAAGTTATCGATTTTTTTCATTTTTAACAACAACAACAACAGCAACAACAACAAAAAAAAAAAAAAAAAAAAAAAAAAAAAAATGTAATATTGAGTGTAATATTTTTGCAAAACCATGATGCATTCTCTGTAGCATTTCGAATATAGATTTTATATTTTTTACATAAAATCATTCATTTGATTCTTTTTTTTTTTTTTTTCAAAAAAGTAGTTACATCAAAATCTAGCGACGATAAATTAATATATGTTTACAAACTGATTCTTAATGTCAAAGTAATAAATTTCGATAAAGGTTGAATTAAGGATCATGTTATCAAAATTTTAAAGTACAACTTTTATTTAAATTTACGCACAAAAGAGATAAACAATGTGTTTCTTAACTTTTAGAAATTGTTGTAGCTTACTAAAAATGAGAGTGAGTCAGAGAACGTTTCAGTAAATGTTACCAGCAAATATGTATCAGAAACATTAAGTTCTTGTATCAGATGTATCAGATTTGTGAGATATATTGATTTTCTTGTAACCTTCAGCTATCACTTTCATGAAAAATAAAGTTATATCACGTATGTGGTGACTGTATAGTGTATAGTACAGAAACATTATAATTTTACGCAGTATGACAGAAGTATCAAATAGTTGTTATCAGACAAGTAACTATAATCTTGAATACTTTTACGAGGCTCCCCTGAAGTTACGAATGCATGATATTATATTGATATAAGAGACATTATAACTTTTTAATATCAGATTTAAAGAATTATAATATTATTGATATCATATCGTTAATATTAAAAGCCAGTTATTAATAATTAATCGGCTCTGATTTTTTCACTGACACCACTAAATATTTATAAACTTGCTTGTGTGCTATGAAATTTTTAACTTGCAGTAGTACGTACAAAATCATACTAATTTGTATACTGCCATTAGGTTAGTTAGGTAGTTACCATCAGTACAGATAAAAACTTTTCATTAAAACATTAGAACTATATGTATGGAAAATTAAATTTAAAATGAAACCGTAAGATTTCGGTGAAATCAGTTAGGCATCCTTTTTATATCAGTTCCGTGCTTGCGGTATTGGAATTTTCATACATTTATGTCAATTTTGTATCGGAACCAAAGCTGATGACATACAAGCCTTGACATTCCCATTGAATTTAGCTCGCAAGGTTATTTACATAAAGGTAAAAAATACGACTGCAGCAATCTTGAATGGGAGTATGAGAAAGACATTTAAATAACAGAGCGCATCCTCCAAAATAACTAACTCTACAAACGTCAATATGTCACCTCACCATCTGCTAATCCCAGTTCAGGCATGTTGTTTGTAGTGTTTTTTATGTTTGAAAGATGTAAGAAAATTGTGAGTTGTTATTACGAAATCTCTATATATAAAAGAACACTTCCTGAGTGAGTTAGTGAGTGAGGTGGTGATCTTTTAACGCCCAGACCAAACCCCTGGACCTAGAAGCATGAAATTTTGTGACAATGTTCTTTCTATGACATAGGCATCCACTAAGAAGCGATTTTACAAAATTCGGTCCCCAAGGGGGAGGGGGCAAAACGTGATTTCACATGCGTAAAAACGTGATTTCGCATAATCCTATATATCTCAAACAAAAAAATAGATATGCGTGAAGTTTTTGCTCTAAAATATAGCTAATGCAAATATCTAAAAACCAATTTCTGGAATTTTAGAAATTCAGCCCCCAGGTGGGGCAGCAGGGGGGGGAGAGGGGGGGGGGCAAAAAATTAAAAGAGAGTTAGATCGTTCAAAATTGGTATATAGAGGTTTTCGTTACCTACAAATCGATTTTGGATATTTTCGAATTTGTAAAATTATTAGGAGGGGCGGGAAGGGGGGCGGCAAGGGGGGGGCTATGGGGTAAAAACAAATAGAAATACAGTTAGGCCGTTCAAAATTGGTACAGTTAGGTTTTAGATGCCTGCAAGTCGAATGGGGATATTTTCGAAAGTGTAAAGCTATTAGGAGGGCCGGGAAAGGGGGAGGGGAGAGGGGGGGCAAAAAAAAATAGAGTTAGATCGTTCAAAATTGGTATATAGATGTTTTCGATACTTACAAATCGATTGCGGTTACTTTCGAATTTTTAAAATTATTAGGTGGGGCGGGAAGGGGGGGGGGCTATGGTAAAAAACAAATAGAAATACAGTTAGGCCGTTCAAAATCGGTACAGATAGATTTTAGAGGCCTGCAAGTCGAATGGGGATTTTTTCGAAAGTGTAAAGTTATTAGGAGGGCCGGGAAGGGGGGGCAGAGGGGCAAAAAAAAAAAAGAAAATAGAGTTAGATCATTCAAAATTGGTACATAGAGGTTTCCAATACCTACAAATCGATTGCGGATATTTTCGAATTTTTAAAATTATTGGGAGGGCGGGAAGGGGGGGAGTAGAGCGGTAAAAAAAAAAAAAATAGAGATATATCGTTCAAAACTGGTGCATAGAGGTTTTTGATACTTGCAAATCGATTGCGGATATTTTCAAATTTGTAAAATTATTAGGATAGACAGGAGGGGGGGGGCGAAGTGGGAAAATAATAGAAATAAGAGTTAGAGCATTTTGGGAATTTTTTCCGAAGGCAGTGAGAATTTTTCCTACTCAGATTTTGTTTCTCTTTTTTTCATGTGATAAAAATTAATGCAATTTTGAGAATTCATTATAGTGATTCATTTAAAAATAGGGACCAGCGAAGCGGGCGTTGCCTGCTAGTTTTGTTATATGGATCAACCGAGACCCCCAAATACAAATACCCATCCCATCGGCTGCTAGCTTCTTATAGAATAAAAATGAAAGATTATAAATATTAAAATTAAGTGATGCCACTACAGCATCGCTTAATTTTAATTTTCAACTGCAAAAACTCATCCCGGAAATTTTTTAGCAAAATTTTACTTTTATACCGTAACACAATCGGTCGTCAATTTCTTTTATTTTAATTTTATTCGTGAATTCCGGTGGCGGTGTAATTTAAATGATCCCAATTATATGACCGCATTTATCCCAATTAACTGATATTTTAAAACTGGTCTGACATCGTTACAGTAAAAAGTTTCCATTTAATGCACGTTTAAGTGAATTTTTGTCCTATTCTAACATGTTAAGAAAATCGTAAATTAAATTTCTAATAAATTACGAAGTTTTTTAATTCGAATGTTCCAAATGAATAGGGTTCTTGCCAGTACAAAAAGTAATAATTTAAAACTGTTCTGACTTCTCTGCGATCATTTGTTCGTGAGATATCCTGTAAACAGATTAACAAACTAACGGACTAACACACTAACAGACACCCTACAGACAGACACCATACAAATTTTGTCATTTTCGGATTCCTCACACCTGAAAACGTATAAAAAAGTGAAAAAACCGAGGTCGAAATTTTTCACGATTACCTAAGTTCCCCATACCTATGGTATGATGGGGAACTAAAATTTTTCACGATTATGTAAGTTCCCCATACCTATAGTATGATGGGGAACTAAAAATCCCTAATGATAAAAAACTAAATTATAATTTCAAGACAAAACAAGTTCTTCCGACTTATTCGGACGGGTAGGTTGATTTTTTACTTCCTTATACAAAGTATAAGGAAGTATAGTAATTCCGATTTGCGAAATGGATTTTGTATTTCACATTGCTCGAAAACGAATGATCGCTGAATGTTGCTAATTTATACGTGTGACTTTCATGATGTCTAGTTGCACACCTGCAAGTGTCATCTTAACACGAGCTCTCGTTTTAGAGATATAAGGGATTTTACACGATTTTTCGTGACGTCTGTATGTGTGTGTGTGTGTCTGTGTGTGGGTATGTCGCATAACTCAAAAACGGTTGGACGTAGAAAGTTGCGAATTGGTACATAGGTTTGTTATAACATCTAGTTGTGCACCTCCCTTTTTTGACTTTCTATGATTTTCCGTTTTGGAGATATTTAGCAAAATTAGGTTCATAATGACAAAAATTTGGCCATAATGTATCAAAAATCGGTAATAACTCAAAAACGGTTTAGACAAATCTTGCAATTTAACTGACTTTCCGATTAGCTAGACATTTGAAACTTTCAGAAAAGCTCAGAACACGTTGACAATGCATTTTTTTAATATTTTTAGCCAACTGTTTCCGATACCTGCTGCCTTCAGCAGCGTTTATGCGATTCAACAGAAAATTTATTTAACTAACTTCCCGACTAGCTAGACATTTGAAACTTTCAGATTAGATCAGAACACGGTGAAAATGCATTTTTTAAATACTTTTAGCCAACTGTATAGGGTCCCTGCTGCCTTCGGCAGCGTTACCAGTTCAAATCTTGGAATCGATTTGTAACTAACTTCCCGACTAGCTAGACATTTAAAACTTCCGGAAAAGCTCAAAATACGGTGACAATGCATTTTTAAAATATTTTTGGCCAATTGTTTCGGGTCACTGCTGCCTTCGGCAGCGTTTACATGGTTCAACAGAAAATTTATTTAACTAACTTCCCGACTAGCTAGACATTTGAAATATTCAGAATAGTTCAGAACACGGTGAATATGGATCTTTTTAATACTTTTAGCCAACCGTTTCAGGTCCCTGCTGCCTTCGGCAGCGTTTATATGGTCCAACAAAAAAATTATTTAACTAACTTCCCGACTAGGTAGACATTTGAAACTTTCAGAATAGTTCAGAACATGGTAAAATTCCTTTTTTTAATACTTTTAGCCAATTTTTTCGGGTCCCTGCTGCCTTCGTTAGCGTTACCAGTACAAATCTTGCAATCGGTTTTTAGCTAACTTTCAGAAAACTCAGAACACGGTGATAATTCATTTTTTAAAAATATTTTTAGCCAACTGTTTCGGGTCCAATGTCAATGTTTTTTAACATTATGTATATTTCTAAAAGTGTATATAAGGAAGTCATGTGGTGCCCACATCAGATTTTTTTTCCTTATCAAGTAGCCGTCATTTGGTTTCGAAATGGCGGCTACAAATTATTAATGGACTTAGTAGGAATATTCATGTAGGCTATCTACAAATGGAGTTTCAAGCAAATTGGTTCATAAATACCTTTTTATGTGAATTTAAAATTTTCAAGTGGCCGGCGCTTGTAAAAAAGATGGTGGGCCAAGTTGACAAATATATCAAATGCATTTGTGAGATATGACTACTGTACAAATATAGTTGGAATTAATTCAGAATCTCAAAAGTCATCGTGTTGAAAAATTAAGTGGCTGCTACTTGGATCAAAATGGCAGAGAAATTTGCTCAGTGAACTAATTAATCTAAAATATTGTAGCAAATTTGAAAATAATTCAACTTTTTTTTTTCTTTGTAGAAAGAAATTCTTTCGAAAAGGCTTAGTAAGTTAATAAAATGTTAATTTTCTGCATTTCTAGTTTGTTATCGCGTTAAAATAACCTAATTTTGAACTATAGATCTGTGATAATTTAAAACAAAGTTGTCGATTTTTTTTTTACTTTTAACAAAAAAAAAACTTTTTTTTTCAATGTTGAGAATAAAATGGAATTTTTTTGAATATTTAGTGTTATACAACTTCTTTATATATAGTGTTATACTACTTCTTTATATTTAGTGTTATATACTACTTCTCTAATATGGAAAGCGTCTGCATTATCATGGAAGATAATTTTTTTTAAATAATAGTTTTAATAATTTATTTTTACTGAGTGAATTTTTATAGGAAAATATAGAAGAAAGTCATAAGGTGGCGACAACATACTAGTTTGTGATGAATTCAGATGGTCGCGATTGTTTTATTAGTTGTCGGCCTTCGCTCTCATAGCGGTCGATATTTTCAAATTAACCTATTTTTAAATTTGAGATTTCGGCCAAATCAAAAAACCTGGACAAATGCCGTGACAAATAACTAATAATAATAATAATTAAAAAAAATTATATATTATTAAAAATGTAATTTAAAAAAAAAATCAAAATAATGAAATTTCATTGATGAAATATAATTTAAATTTAATTATTACTTATGAAAATTAACTTCATCTCAAATTTATAAAATTTCTAATTTTTTTGTCAATCGGATAATACATTAATCACCTAAATTTATTACTTTTGTTGGCTTTACTTAAATACAATCCAAGTAACAGAACAGTACCATATTTTTTTCGGTTCGAATTTATAATCATCGATGTTATTTTTAATATCAATTATTTTTTTTAACAATTTCTCTTAATTCTTTTTTGCATTTTCTTCTAAATTAGCTAAATGTTTTTGCCCTAATTTGGTGGTTTATAGCGTTCTACGTGAAAGAAATTGTCAAGTCACTAATTGGTGTTCCTTGAATAGAATTACATCTATTCTTTTAAATTATCTGTTATTTTTATTTTGCTTGTTTCAAATTACGAGTAAATTTATTTTTTCTCAAAACATTGTTGCAATTATGCTTTCATTTTTTATTGCTATATCATTCTTCTTATTTTATTTTATTCATTGCTCCACACCAGAAAACTTTATTTTCTTTCTTTAAGTAAATTATATACAGTGACGTTAGTTTCTACCGTTATCCTCGGGAAACTTGAGTTTTATTATTAAGATAATGTGATAATAATAATAATGATAATAATAGTAAGGGAAGGAGGAGCATTCGAAAAAGGAAAATAAATGAGATAATTTGGTATCTTAAAATTTCTTGATATTGAGTTTTGGAAAAAAAAAATAGGGAGGGAGAGAGAGAGAGAGACACACGAAAAAATAATTTATTAGAAAATTATTTACAAAAATTTTTCTTATTCTGGCGATGACCATAGTTTAGAAAATAACTACACACACACACACATATATATATATTATTACTTTATCTTACCCTTACGCTAGAGAAAGTATTGTTTTAGGGTCCAATTTTCGAAAGTGAGTTTTTGTTATATTTACATGTTCCGAGGTCCCCTGAATACGAAAATCATGTTTTTAGCGAATGGTCTCTCTGTGTGCCTGTTATCAGCATATCTCAAGAACAATTAGTAGCAGAAATTCCACACTCGGTATTTCAAATGTGTATCATATAGGTATGCTACACCAAGCTTTTCGTTGAGATGAAGCAAATGGTTCGTGTACAGGGACACTCAAAAGTATTCAAATAATTCCGTCTATGGGGAAAATTGCAGATAAGTAGAGTTTAACATCTATAGACTGCACTAAACCAAATGAAACGAATATATATTTTTTGTAATAGAGATAGTCAACTGGGAAAAAATGTTTGTGTATGTAGGTGCCTCGTCTCCCTCCTGGGGGGAAGTTCCCCCTTTAGGGGAGTAAATTTTCATGATGGGTATCTTTCAAAAGAGCTCACCAATACCGTTAAAACGAATGGTTGAAGCATCTATCTGCGATAATTTAAAATAAAGTTATCGATTTTTTTCATTTTTAACAACAACAACCAAAAAAAAAAAAAAAAAAAAAAAAAATTAATGTTATATTGAGTGTAATATTTTTGCAAAACCATGATGCATTCTCTGTAGCATTTCGAATATAGATTTTATATTTTTTACATAAAATCATTCATTTGATTCTTTTTTTTTTTTTTTTTCAAAAAAGTAGTTACATCAAAATCTAGCGACGATAAATTAATATATGTTTACAAACTGATTCTTAATGTCAAAGTAATAAATTTCGATAAAGGTTGTATTAAGGATCTTGTTATCAAAATTTTAAAGTACAACTTTTATTTAAATTTACGCACAAAAGAGATAAACAAGGTGTTTCTTAACTTTTAGAAATTGTTGTAGCTTACTAAAAATGAGAGTGAGTCAGAGAACGTTTCAGTAAATGTTACCAGCAAATATGTATCAGAAACATTACGTTCTTGTATCAGTTGTATCATATTTGTGAAACATATTGATTTTCTTGTAACCTTCAGCTATCACTTTCATGAAAAATAAAGTTATATCACGTATGTGGTGACTGTATAGTGTATAGTACATGAAATTGTTAACTTGCAGTAGTACAAAATCATACTAATTTGTATACTGCCATTAGGTTAGTTAGGTAGTTACCATCAGTACAGATAAAAACTATTCATTAAAACATTAGAACTATATGTATGGAAAATTAAATTTAAAATGAAACCGTAAGATTTCGGTGAAATCAGTTAGGCATCCTTTTTATATCAGTTCCGTGCTTGCGGTATTGGAATTTTCATACATTTTTGTCAATTTTGTATCGGAACCAAAGCTGATGACATACAAGCCTTGACATTCCCATTGAATTTAGCTCGCAAGGTTATTTACATAAAGGTAAAAAATACGACTGCAGCAATCTTGAATGGGAGTATGAGAAAGACATTTAAATAACAGAGCGCATCCTCCAAAATAACTAACTCTACAAACGTCAATATGTCACCTCACCATCTGCTAATCCCAGTTCAGGCATGTTGTTTGTAGTGTTTTTTATGTTTGAAAGATGTAAGAAAATTGTGAGTTGTTATTACGAAATTTTGTTATATGGATCAACCGAGACCCCCAAATACAAATACCCATCCCATCGGCTGCTAGCTTCTTATAGAATAAAAATAAAAGATTATAAAGATTAAAATTAAGTGATGCCACTACAGCATCGCCTAATTTTAATTTTGAACTGCAAAAACTCATCACGGAAATTTTTTAGCAAAATTTTACTTTTATACCGTAACACAATCGGTCGTCAATTTCTTTTATTTTAATTTTATTCGTGAATTCCGGTGGCGGTGTAATTTAAATGATCCCAATTATATAATCGCATTTATCCCAATTAACTGATATTTTAAAACTGGTCTGACATCTTTACAGTAAAAAGTTTCCATTTAATGCACGTTTAAGTGAATTTTTGTCCTATTCTAACATGTTAAGAAAATCGTAAATTAAATTTCTAATAAATTACGAAGTTTTTTAATTCGAATGTTCCAAATGAATAGGGTTCTTGCCAGTACAGAAAGTAATAATTTAAAACTGTTCTGACTTCTCTGTGATCATTTGTTCGTGAGATATCGTGTAAACAGATTAACAAACTAACGGACTAACACACTAACAGACTGACACACTAACAGACACCCTACAGACAGACACCATACAAATTTTGTCATTTTCGGATTCCTCACACCTGAAAACGTATAAAAAAGTGAAAAAACCGAGGTCGAAATTTTCACGATTACCTAAGTTCCCCATACCTATAGTATGATGGGGAACTAAAATTTTTCATGATTATGTAAGTTCCCCATACCTATAATATGATGGGGAACGAAAAATCCCTAATGATAAAAAACTAAATTATAATTTCAAGACAAAACAAGTTCTTCCGACTTATTCGGACGGGTAGGTTGATTTTTTTTTCCTTATCAAGTAGCCGTCATTTGGTTTCGAAATGGCGGCTACAAATTATTAATGGAATTAGTAGGAATATTCATGTAGGCTATCTACAAATGGAGTTTCAAGCAAATTGGTTCATAAATACCTTTTTATGTGGATTTAAAATTTTCAAGTGGCCGGCGCTTGTAAAAAAGATGGTGGGCCAAGTTGACAAATATAACAAATGCATTTGTGAGATATGACTACTGTACAAATATAGTTGGAATTAATTCAGAATCTCAAAAGTCATCGTGTTGAAAAATTAAGTGGCTGCTACTTGGATCAAAATGGCAGAGAAATTTGCTCAGTGAACTAATTAATCTAAAATATTGTAGCAAATTTGAAAATAATTCAACTTTTTTTTTTTCTTTGTAGAAATTCTTTTGAAAAGGCTTAGTAAGTTAATAAAATGTTAATTTTCTGCATTTCTAGTTTGTTTTCGCGTTAAAATAACCTAATTTTCCCTTAAAAATGCATTAAAAAGCTCCAATAAGGCAGTAATGGATTTGTCGCCAAATTTGGCAACTTTTCCCCCTTGGCGACTTTTTTGGCGACTTTTGGCGAGAAAATTCTTATTATCGATATACCAAAGAGGAATGCTGTAACGTGATTGGTTCACCAGTTACGTGAAATTTCTAGATTTTTCTGGTTTCGATAAAGGAGTATAAAAAGTGGCCGAACGCACCAAGTCAGTCAGTCGCAGTTGAGTTTCGCCAAACGCTTGCATTGCTATTAAAGGAGTTCTGAGCCTCTTTGAATGAGCTTTGCTTTATGCTAATGCTTTGATACAGATTTCACTGTGCATTTGTTATTGACAGCTGTTATTTAACCTGTGTTTACTGGTGAAACTGAAGTTGATACCTGTTTATAGACCTGTATTCTTCTGTAATTTTCTGTAAATAAACTACTGAACTTTTGCAATTTTCGCGTTTCATTCTCGGAAAATTTACGAACCCGCAAGTTCGCAACAATATTTGTAAAATAAGTCCACTGTCCAACTTTGGTTCGAATAAACTCAGTATTTCAAAAGTTATTGCGATAACAAAGTCTCAAGTGACAGTGTTCAAGTTGACGCAACTTGGAAATAAACATGCCCCGAATGATAGTTGTTTGAGTGATAAATTCATTTTTCAACTTTGGTTTGAATTGATTAAGTATTTCAAAAGTTACCCTGATAAAAAATTTTCAAGTGTCAGCCACCTGGAAACAATAGAGTGGAACAAGTTGCCGAGCAAGCACATCCAAGATATTTAAAGCATAGGTTTACTGTCCAACTGTAGTTCAAATCAGTGAAGTATTTCAAAAGTTATTGTTATGGGAAATATTCAAGTGGCAGTCTAAGTGGCTGCAACTACGAAACAAAATGGCGAAGTAACTTGCCCAGTGAAATCACCAATATATTTGTTCGATAAGTTCTTTGTCCAGTTCTAGTTCAAATTAAGTCAGTATTTCAAAAATTATCGTCATCAGAAATTTTCACGTGGCATCACCTGGAAAAAAAGTCGGAGTGACATGACCAGTGAACTTATCTGAGATATATGAATGAAAAATCCATTACCCAAATTTGATGCGTATTGATTCAGTATTACTAAAGTTACCATACTGACAAATTTTCAAGTGGCCGCCATTTGGAAATAAAAATGCGGACCAAGTCACCAAGTGAACTTATCCAAGATATTTGTACCATAAGTTCACTATCCAACTTTTATTTGAATCAGTTTAGTACTTTAAAAGTTATCGTGATGGCATATTTTCAAGTGTCAGTGGGATTTCAAATGGCTGCAACTTGGAAACAAGATGCTGGAACAAATTGTCCAGTGAACTTATCCAAGATAATTATATGAGAAGATCACTATTCATCTTTGGTTCGAATTGAATTAGAATTTAAAAAGTTATCATGTTTATAAATTTTCAAATGGTAGCCTAATTTCAAGTTGTCTCGCTTAGTTTATAACATCTACACTTTGTTAAAAATGGCAGATAAATTTAGAAAAGATTAATAAAGTTGATTGAGACACTTATATGGTCTATGTAATGCATCAAAATTCAAATAAATTCGGAATACACTTTTTACAATTTGAATTTGAAATTTTCAAGTGGTCTCCACTTGAAAATAAAATGGTGGAGGCACTTAGTTAAGAAACTCATCCAAGATAATCATAAAATAAGTTAAGACACTGTCCAAATTTGGTTCGATTTGGAGTATTATTTCGGAATTATCGAGGTTTTAAATTTTCAAGTGATAGCCTGATTTCAAGTGGCCCCGCTTAACTTAAGATATCCACCACTTTATTAAAAAATGGTGAAAAACGTTCATTAATGAACTTCATTGAGACCCTTATGTGGTCTATATTTACATCAAAATTCAAGCAAATCTTGCTTTAAATAAGCTTTTTACATTGTGGTTTTGAAATATTCAAGTAGCTGCCACTTGAAAACAAAACGTCGGAGCAACATGGTTAACGAACTCATCCAAGATATTTATAAGATCAGTTCACTGTCCAAATTTGGTTCAATTTGAAGTATTAATTCGGGGGTTATCGTGATGACAAAACTTTCATTATAGGTAGGTAGATAGATAGATAGGTAGATAAACGAAATGATTGCAATAGGTCGATTTCTAAAGATATCAGCCTAAAATACATACCATCCAACAACATATTTTTAATAAAAATGCATTTTCAATGCTACTGATATTCAAAATAAATTGCTGTTCGATAAGAAGCTCGCAGACGATAACGTATTATATTTACGTTTGAAGAGCTAGTTACTTTGGGGCATGCGCTCTTTTACTGAATGCATTTCTCACATTCACACATAGGATCGCTGCAGTTGTATTTTTTACCTTCATGCATATAACCTTCCGAGCTAAATCTAATGGAAATGTACACGCTTTCTATGTAATCAGCTTTGATCGAAACTATGGTTGAAGCTCGAAGTTGTATTGGGTATCTGGCACCAGATCGACATCCATTTCCCGTATCACTAAGGGTGGAAAACGTTCAGCAGGCAATTTCGACAAAGGAAGGTTACTAATTGCTGGCATCGAAATGACACCTGGCGTGTCGGACGGATGATGTCGTTTTGCTACTAATACGTCACTTCTGTGTTCGTTGGATACTTTAAAAAAATGTAAAGGGAAGGAAACTTTACACCGAAAATTATGTAAGGTGCATCAACATAATTTGCTTCATTGGTGCATTGTGCATCTTTGCATAATTTGCATCATGCAAAGATGATTAAATAGTTTCTATATATATATATATATATATATATTAAGGAATATAATTATAGTGAGAATAAGCTGGCGAATGCTAAAATAAATTCGTTTTAAAAGAATGTAAAATAAACAAATAAATAAATAAAATAAAATAAAATCGTGCATTACTGATAAATTACGAAATACTTTTCCACATTTGATTGGAAAGTGACAGCCATTATTAGCGAAACTACTAACATTACTTAAATGCTACTCAAGGGAACTACAAATATTTTTAATTGATTTTTTCATATATTTTTTAAAATATTCAAACAATCTGCCACAGTATTTTTCTATTAATATTATTAATTAGTTTTTTAATTTTTTTTTTTTAAATACTGAAAATTTCACAATGGTTTTTTTAAGTACAGAAAGAGGGTAATATTCCATACTACCTTTTGCATCAAATGGAGAGCTCTGGCAATCGGGAGAAACAATACCACCATCCATGTAGTAACTGGTCATTAATGGAGCAAGACATAATTGGCCAGCATTGACAAGCGCTCCATCAACTCGACCGTCCACTATATCACAATAGGCTGACCACAGAGCCACTAATGAAGATGAACATGCTGAATCCACTGTGAAACTTGGACCTACGAATATAGAGGAACACCTATTAGTATAATAGAACCCGTATTTTACGCGAATTTTGAGACACAGAAAAATACGACCGCTCGGTAATCCAAAATCAAGAGTGTACAAAAATCATTATATATAAAAATCACTTGCGTGAATGGTTTTATCAAAAGTGATAAAAAACTAGTATGCTGTGGCCACCACAAGACTTTCTTCTATATTTTCCTATACAAATTCACGCAGTAACAAAAAAAAAAAAAAAAAAAAAAAAAAAAATCAGTTTTTTTTCGTCAAAAGTAAAAAAATTCGATAACTTTGTTTTAAATTATCAAATATTTATAGTTCAACCATTCGTTTTAAAGGTATTGACGAGACCTTTCGAAAGATACCCATCTTGAAAATTTACCCTCCCGGGGGGGGGGGTTCTTCCCCCTAGTGGGGGGGGGAAGCGATGCCCAAATTTTTTTTCCTAATTAACTACTACTATTATCAATAATTCATATTAATTACAAAATCACAGGTTAAGAATAACTCTCATTATGTACATTTATACGAAATATTGTCCTATACTGCCATGTTAAAAATTTAGAAAAAATACGATCACAGCGCCACCTGTTGAGCGATTGATCCCCAAATCTAATCAGCCCCAGTTTATGTCAGGGGCCAACTAAATACCAAGTCCAGTTAAATTTCGTTAAAAAAAAAAAAAAAAAAAAAAAAAAAAAAAACGATTTTTTTTTCGGTAAAAGTTTTTTTTTTTGGTAAAAGTAAAAAAAAATCGATAACTTTGTTTTAAATTATCACAGATTTATAGTTCAACCATTCGTTTTAAAGGTATTGATGAGACCTTTCGAAAGATAACCATCTTGAAAATTTACTCTCTTCGAGGGGGGACTTCCCCCCCAGGGAGGGTGGCGAGGCTCCTACGCATACAAAATTTTTTTCCCAGTTGACTATCTCTATTATAAATAATTCTTGTAAATTTCATAATGATTATTAAAAAATAATTCTCTTTATGCACATTTATACAAAATTTTGTCCTATATCACCATGTTAAAAATTTAGAAAAAGCGGGATGGCAACGCAACTTGTAAGACAATTTTCACCAAAAGTTGATAGGCACTAATTTATGTCAAGGTGCAACTACATATCAATTTGTATGAAATTCTGTGCAGTAGTTTCTGAGATACAGTTGCCACAAAATTTTGTCACACATACACACACACACAGACAGACAGACCTTTTCTAAAAATAGTCAAATCGTGTTCTACAGCTCTCAAAACGTGTAAATCCATCAAAAACCCGAGATCGAAAATTTTTACGAATCCAATACTTTCTCTATATTACATATAGAAGAAAGTAAAAAATAATAATAACATATTGTTTGATTTAACGCAACATTTCTGGCGCTATCAGTGTCCGACAAGCTCTGCTCTCAATGCTGATAGGCAGTATGTCGCGGGTTCGAATCCAGGTCACGCTCGTTGGCTTAGCTGTTCAGAGTTTTCTGTGTTTTTCTCCGAAACTTAAACAAGGTTTACTTAGAATGATTCCCTAAGAAGATCATTTCATCTAGGCGTAAGGAACACGCATAGCTTTGTTATTAGAATATTATATACCATTGAACCAGAATATCTTTTCCTGGTCCTAGCACCAGTTATTCTGGTGCTTTAGCTTTTTTAAATTAAAACACCGAATATTTAAATAAAAATAAACACCAGATTTGTTTATCTAAAATTTTTGTTGCCTGTATATATATTTATCCCAATAAGTTATTACTTCGAAAATGAAAATTTTTATATCCAACAGTAAAATACTTAATGGAGAACAACTAGTCATTTAAGAGTTAAACGTTTGTTATAAATATTTCACCATGATTATTAAACTCTACAAATTTACCATCAAGCAACAGCCATAGAGAAATATAAACAATGTTTAAAATTTGTGATGGTATAATATAAATTAAAATCTTGTGTTCAGCATTAAATGTAAAATTTACCCAAATGGAGGAGATTAAATAATAGAGATTAATTAATATAAAAACCCCACAGTGAAAAGCATTGAAAGTAGCTGAAAAGGAAAGTATTTGATTATACAAAACTCTGTCGAAGATTAAGGAGAATTTTTCAGTAAATTACTTAACTTGGAACCGATTGTCCTTCTATCCGCGTTTGTAATGATCGATAGATGGCGCTTTTTCAGCATTTGTTGTTAGTAAATATAATACCCACGTGTATTTATTAATGTTCTATATGTGTTCTATATACCACTTAATATTCGTGCTATAATTTCTCCGCCATTACATCATGGAAAATTGATTGCTTTTGGAATAAATATTTCAGTTTATTTAAAGTTCGATCGGAAGTAGATATTTAACTGAAGCTGAACAAATATTAGTTCCAAATCATCTGATTAATTCTTTACTTCTATTAGCCGAAGCAACTGAAATTTTAAATTTGTCATTTGGAAATAAATGGAAGCTTAATTCTGGATTTCTTGATTTTTTGGAGTTACACTGTGGCACACAACAGTAAGTGTTATCTTTTTTACCGGATTTATTCACTTTTATTCAATAAATATATGTAAAACTAAACATCGGCAAGCAATGGCGTCTATTCGAAAGCCGAAAGCTATCATGTCAATTGTAATTTCACCTTAGCCCACCAGAGGGCGAGCATTTCATTACAATCGCGGATAAACAAAACAACGAATACTCTTCGTCATATTTTATACACAGACAATCCGTATAATTGGAAAAATTTCTCTTTGAATAATTAAGTATTATTTTTCCTCCCCTTTTATTTATTTTGTTTATGGTAAAGAATGTAACATTAAGTGGACAATATTGCAAAAACACATTACACAACATCAATTAATTTGTGTTTCTAAATTTTCAATATTTAATTGTTTATTTTTAATGAGAGAGAAGAAAATCTAACACAACAATTGTTGCGATTTCTTACATTTTATGGTGTTTATTCAAAATTTTGTACTTATTACTTTTAAACGCCAGCTTTGTGGTACTTTTTAAATTATTTTTCATAAATTCAGTTATATTAAACAATTAAAAATTAAGTAAAATATGACACATTTCAGAGTAAACCATGATCTTTGTTTTTCTGATTCCTAAAGGCTTATAAAGGAAATATGAATCAGTAAAATTCCTATTGAAACGAAACCAAGTTTAAATTAAAGAACGTGATCTAAAACATATAAGGTAAAGTGAAAATTTTGTGCAACAACCCCCCATAGTATGGTATATTCCATCATTGTGTACCTGATTTAATCTATTGTTCTTCTAGTAAGTGACGTCACACAAATATACAGGTACCTGTGAACTGTATCGTCCAATAAAAGGATCTGTTTAATTTCCTTTACTTGTATTAATGCTAAAACAGGTCAGTCTTCAGAAGGTAATCGTTTGTGTAATACGTGTTTTGTTAGCTGTAATTGTTCTTCGCACTTCATCAAATTTTGTGTAAAAAATTAGAAGTATACCTCGTGATAATTTATGGCCTTATCGTAATTCTTTCTTCCTGTTAAATACAACAGAAATGGCGACGAGATCAAAAAAAGAAAACGTAAAAACTCTATTTTATTCTGTAGCATTTAATTTCAAATTCACAATATTCAGTTAATGAAACGTGCTGTCTTTCATAAAGAAAGAAGAAAAAAAGTTTTACAATCGTCAGTCTACGAATGAAAAAGAGGAGAAAGAAATATATCCTTAACATTAGTTTATTAACAAATCTAAATTTCTCATAAAGAGAAAATGTATTACTTCAGATGAATCAACCACTGGATAACGAGACGGCGGTTGTTGAAAATGTATTATTATGTCTATTATTTATTTTATGAATATTATTATTATTGGATGGCAACGTTGGTTAAAAAAAATAATAAGATACTTGGTCCCTTGGTCTCGATTAATCGAGAGCTCGTGTGTATTAAAATTTTTAGATTTTCTGTTTTTGAGCAGTAGGTTTTTCCATTGAGAATAAAGTTTTTTGTATTTTTTAAATGGTTTCTTTCAGAAAATAATATTCAACGTAGCTGTGCTCTGTTTTACTACTATTTAAGTTTCAGAAAAGCGCAGTACGTGTTATTCAATTGAGTAGCCACTTTGAAGATAAAAGTAAGAATATTTCATTTACTGGCGTCCGTAGCGGTGATTTTCCTTTGGTAACTTTAACAGCGGTAGCGTAAGTTTCTATCTGGTTTCGAGAAAGCCCGACAGGGAATCACATTTTATAATTAGTTTACGATTTGTTTACTTTCGAAGAAAAAGGTATTTATACATTTATTCTTATTTTTCTTTTTTTTCCCCTTTCTTTTATTTGATTGCTTATTTTATTAGAATTAACATATATTTACATTAAAAATGTTCCAATATTTAATAATTCTATTAAATTCTTTGACTATTAAATTCTTACATCCGCAGACTAGAGCAGCATTTCATTCAATCATTCTTTTGATATAAAAGATGAAAAAAAGATCTCCTCAATGATTACTTTCCTCGGACCGAAATTATGGAACAACTATAGTATATCCCCACAGCTGAATTTGGCGATTTATTTTTGGCTATTATGGCTAAATCATAAATCATAAATGATAATCAAAGGCTAAATTATAAATCATATATCCAAAATAAGTAGCATGCAGGCTGCCATATACTGACAAATTTACTGACAAGTTTACTGACAAATTTACTTTTCTCAGACCTTCCAGAATTGAAAACATATCAGGAAATAGTGAATGTTTTAATGAAACATCTGTGCCCAAACAAAATTACTGAAAGAATTAAATTTAGAAAATGCTTTCAAGGGGAAAATGAATAGTTCAAGATTTCAGTGTTCATTTAAAAAAATTTACGACACATTACGCATTTACGGGCGACACCATGTGAGAAAATTTGTTAGAACAGTTCTTACGTTGATTAAAAAATGAAACATTTCAAAGGAAAATAATGTCGCAGGATGAGGATTCAACGTTTGAGAAAGCCGTAAAACAGGCCGTAACTATACAAAATATTGAAAATGATACGATAGAATTACAAAATAAAAATTTGAATTTGAATAAACTTTCTACTCATAAGAAATTGAATCAAAATTATTTTCAAAATAACGCAAGCAAACAAAATGGGAATAAAACTGCGAGCGCAAAAAAAAGTAAATCTAATTTGTAATGGGCTCTTCCCACCGTCGTCTGCTCAATCACGTCATAGAGGAAAACGAATAATCGAATTCTAAGAATCGAATTCAATTAAATGTTGTTCTTAAGAACAAAAATTTTAATATTTAATATAAAATAAAATAAAAGTAATATTGTGAATTTGTAAACAGTAGAATAATTGTATTTGCAAATTTAATAATTTTTAAAAAACATTTTATGTGTTTATTTATTTTTACCTATAACAATCGATTTTTGTATATTGTAGTGTAACTGTAACATTAACTGATTTAGCAATAAATAATAGCTTCTTGTGGAATTATAGGTGTTAAAGCTACTTAAGGAAAAATCACCATTTTCTTCTGCTTTCTAAAAACTAGTGTTATCTACGGACGCCAGTAAATGAAATATTCACACTTTTATCTTCAAAGCGGCTACTCAATTGAATAACACATACTGCGTTTCTTCTTAAAATTCAAATATCAGTAAAAAAGAACACAGCTACGTTGAATAATATTTACAAAAAGAAATCATTTAAAAAATACAAAAAAAAAAAAACTTTATTCCCAATGGAAAAACCTACTGCTCTAAAACAGAAAATTACTTATTCTGAAAATTTTAATACACACGAGCTCTCGATTAAACGAGACCAAGTATCATATATTTTTTTTTTAACTAACGTTACCATCCAATAATAATAATATTCATAAAATAAATAATAGATATAATAATACATTTTCAACATCCTCCCACCTTTTAATTATAAATAATAATCAAAACATAAAAACTATTAGTCAAACAACTTTGGTACAAAGATGGCAACATTACATTTAAAAAATATAAAAATGAAAAAGTAAAATAAATAGAAGAATGATCAACAATATCTAATAAAATCTACAAGTTCAGTCTTTCTGGCACCTTAATTCTTCGGCCAACTCTACTAAACTTCATTTGCTCATTAGTAGTACTGTCTGAAACTTTGGAGATGTTATCTGATTCTTTAACTTTACTGAGAGTCATCGGTGTGGGAAGATCTTCAGACGATGTTATCTCTAGGGGATAAACTCTTTGAATCGGGCGTAAGAGCTCCTTTTGGGAAGTTTGCACTTTAACAAGTCGTACTTGTCCGTCTTTACCTGGTATAATCTCAGTGATACGACCTAAAGGCCAGTAGATTCTCTTTTTATTATCGGCTCCCACCATAACAATTTCGCCAACAGTAACGGTATGTTTGTCTGACTTTTTGCTTTTACTTTTACGTAGAATAAGAGCACCAAGATATTCAGATCTAAAACGGCTTCGTAAATCTTTGAGAATGGTTTGTCTGTATTTGAGCCTTTTGCACAAAAAATTTTGCTCAACAGCATCCAAATAAGGAAGACTGCATTCATGCATATCTTGGATGAACATCGATGGCGAAATTGGTTTTACAGCTTCCTCTTCACAGATGTAAGTAAGAGGTCTTGAGTTGACTACCTTCTCACACTCAGCTAAAACCGTCATCATTTCTTCGTAATCGAGACGTGCCAGCCCTAATACTCTTTTCAAGAGATCTTTTAGAATTCGAATAAATCTCTCCCACCAACCGCCCCACCAAGCAGCAGTTGGGGGATTGAACTTCCAATCAATAGAGTTGACAGCTCCATGTTTTCGTATGCGTTCCCAGTCTAGTTTCTTGAAATAGTTGGCTGCTCCTACAAAATTTGAACCATTGTCACAGTATACAGTAGAGCATCTTCCTCTGCGAGCTGTAAATCTTCTAAAAGCCATTAAGAACGCATCTGTTGAAGCAGAAGTAACAAGCTCCAAATGGACTGCTCTGTATACTGCGCAAGTAAAAATTAAAACCCAGCTTTTCTTGTTATTCTTGAGAAATAATGGCCCAGCCATATCAACACCAGTTATCTGAAAAACTGCAGCATCGTTAACTCTGTTTTCAGGAAGTGGAGGACTGATTACTTCCAAGTTCTTTGACCGAAATCTTTTGCATGCAGTGCAGCTGGCTACAACATTTTTCACTGCCTTTCTGCCGTTTAGAATCCAATACTTTTCTCGAAGTATATTTAATAGTATTTGGACACCAGCAAGGCAGTTCTCAACATGTGCTTTATAAATTAGCCGTTTTACCACTTCATGTTTTGATGGAAGAACAATAGGTTTAAGAAAATCTTCACTATCCTTTCGATAAATAATTTTCGTCTTCAGCCGAATGACACCAAGCTCGTCTTTAAACGTTTGCAAAGTTTTCAACCATCTTTTCGTCTTCTTCTCCCCCGTTATATGTTTCCATGATGAAGGATCACTCAGTTTTCTGATCTCCTGCACTCTATTTCTTACAAAAACGGACCAATTTTCTTCTCGTTGTATCCATGCAAGAACCGTTGTAGAATCACTCCAGTAATGAGTCATAACATTTCTCCAACCAAGAAGCTTCAATAACCGAATTCGTCAGTCTCGCTCCAATTACAGCAGCTAGAAGTTCCATTCTAGGTATAGTTACACCTCTTAACGGAGCCACTCGAGACTTTGCTGCAAGCAAAAATAAATTAACTTGATTAGCATCCTCTACTCTAAGGAATGTAACTGCACCATAGGCATTTTTGCTTCCGTCAACAAATGTGTGAATAGTGCAGTTGCTTAAATCTTCGGAAGATACTCGAATAAACCTAGGTATCGGTATATCAGACAAATACTTCAGTTCTTGAAACCACTGCATAAACTCTTTATGAAGCTCACCAGTTATCTCTTCATCCCAACTCGTTCCTAGTTTCCATGCTTTTTGTAACATTATTTTTGGACAAAGCATGACTGGTGAGGTGAAGCCAAAAGGATCAAAAACTTTGTGGACGACAGACAACATAGTTCTTTTTGTTAATTTTTCCATGTTAATGTTGTCTAACCATTTCATGTTAATCTTCAATGTATCAAGCTCTTTATTCCAAATAAGACCTAATACTTGAGTCTCTTTCTTAGAACTAGTCTCATTACAGTCGCCAGACCATTCCCATTCTCTAAGATCAAAACAACCTTTGGCCATTAAAGCTTTAGAATTAACGATAAACTTATCTAATTCTTCTTTGTTATTAACACTGGTAACAACATTATCTACGTAGGAACTCTCTAAAAGCCTTTTCCTTAAAGATTCTTCAAATCCGTTACAACGCCGAATATGATACTCAATTACCGCAGCCAAAAGGAAAGGACTGCATTTAACACCAAAAACAACTCTTGTATGGCGAAATACTTATAGTTTCTTACCTTCTAAGTTTTCCCACCATAAAAAACGCAGGAAATCTCTGTCGTCTTTACGAATGCTTATTTGCAGAAAAGCTTTCCTAATGTCGGCGATAACGCCAAATTCTTTTTCTCTGAATCGAAGTAAAATATCTGGGATAAGTTCCATTTGATTAGGACCACATTCCAAGCATTGGTTTAAAGAAGGATAATTTGCTAATCTAGCTGAAGCATCAAACACTGGGCGAATTGGAGTAGTGCTGCTACTAGGTTTTATTACAGCACGATGAGGTAAGTAATTGCCATAAGAGTTTACTTCATTCTTGGGAACTTCCTCAATTATGCCTTCATTAATCCAGTTCAGAAGAACATCTTCATATTTTTCATACATGTTCATCGCTATAAGCTTTGCTGTTGTGTATTCGAGCCGTTTCTTCGCCAAACTCAAGTTGTCGGGTAAAGGCGACTTATCATCAGCCCATGGCAAACAAACTTCATAGCGGCCCTCTCTATTAATTGCCACTGTTTCTAAAAAATGCTCTTTAGACTGAATATCAGTCTCGTATTTGGACTTCTTCTCAACAGGATCATAGATTCTAATTAAATCCAACTTCCATAGATTTGAGATTTCAGCTTCATTTACATATAGCGATAACACTGACATCGCCAAGTTTTCTTCCGAGGCTTTTCCAGGCGGTACTTTTCCCATTAAGGTCCAACCTAAGTATGTTTCTAAAGCCACGAGACCCGATGATAAGACCTTTCTTTTTCCAGTCAACATTTTTCCCATAACGTCAGCTCCGACGAGAATATCAATTGCTTCACATTTGACGCCAATGTCCGTTAAATTAATCTCATTTTCTTCTAACTCCTTTATCCAAGGGCATTGAAAAACCGGTCTGATATTTTCACATATTGTAGACTGATCACATATCCAAAACTTCGAAATTGCAGCCAAAATTTTCTTTCAAATGTTTCAATGTCACTTTATAGCAGTTATGCTTAACCTCGTTAGTGATAACGCCGCCAAAAAGGGAATGAACCATTTTCTCTTGGCGAATAGGTATATAATTCATTTCTTTGGCTACACTTTCCAGAATATACGACTTATGGGATGCAGAATCAAAGAGCAATCTCACAGTTTTCTGTTTATTGCCAGAGACCAATTTGGCTTTCACGGTTTGAAGAAATATCTTTGGACTTCGTTTGTTGAAATTGGACATACTAACATCATTTTCTGCAGATTTTTCTTCTTTCTTTTCCACAGCCCTTTTTTGTGAATCAAGTACATCACACATTACAGGAAAATGCTTTTTAGAACAGATCACACACTTTAGAACTGTTCGGCATTTCTTAACAGTGTGAGTTGGCGATAAACAGGCAAAGCAACAACGCTTATCTTTAATTATTTTTTGTTTTTCTGCTAAACTCATTTTCTGAGCTGAAAAACAATCTGAACTTGAATGTTTGCCATCACAAAAAACGCAAGATTTCTTCACCTCTCTATTTGAAGTGGCCGTTAATAAACCCGCAGCAGTAGGTACTTTACTTTTCAAATTTTCAAAATTGCATTGCTTCCTTTTTAAAGGTTTGTTCTCTTGGCTCTTTCCTAAACCGAAACCAGCTACTGCCAAAGATATCCTTTTTTCGCCTTCAACTTCTCTTTTGAGAAATTCCATTAAATTATTTAACTTCTCTTTAGCATCAGTGTTTGAATGAGAAATGTTACTACGATTCCAAGCCTTTAAAAAATCAGCTGGGAAAAAAGATTCAACCATGGGATACAATATAGATGCACATTTATCCGTGGTTACACCTAATGTTTCCAATGCACGTAGATACAATTCAAGTTTGTCATACAGAGAAGTTAATGAAAACATTTCCTTAATTTGAACAGAAATAATTAATTTTAGTAACTGTCTAACGTATACTTCGACTAAGAGGTCCTCTCTTCCAAAGCGAGATTTCAGGCTTTCGATCGCTTTTTCATAATTGGCGCCAGTTGGCGGAAAACTTTCAACTACTTCTCTTGCACGGGAACCAGCAACCGTGGCTTGCACTAAATACTGAAATTTATCTTCCGGTGCGATATCTTCATCTTTATGCACCTGCTCAAATTGACTCCAAAAAGGAAGCCAATCTTTTAAGTCATCGCCAAATTGTCTAAATTCCAATCTTGGCAACGTAAATTTCCTTTTTGAATTGCTTAAATCAGGTACATAATTTAGTGGAACAGATTCACCTCTACTTTGAGCTTGAATTCTAGCGAGCTCGATTTCTTTTTCAGCTTCAACTTTCATTTCTTCAGATTCAAATTTCATTTTTTCAAATTCAAATTCTTTATCTTGTTTCATTTTTTCAAATTCATTATCTTGTTTCATTTTTTCTTCTTGCTCTTGTAATTTTCGCTCGGCAACAGCATTTCCTAATAGTACTTGAACAAATTCAGCATCTTTCTTGTATTCTTCACTGTTCAATATAATATTTTTTAAACCTGAAATAGTGACATTGGCTGGTACTTCTTCGCCAATTTCAGACGCCACATATATCAAATCATCTTTCTTAAATCCTTTTATTGCTTGAAACATGTTGCTATTTCCTGTCGCTTAGACGCCACAAATGTTAAAGCTACTTAAGAAAAAATCACCGTTTTCTTCTGCTTTCTAAAAACTAGTGTTATCTACGGACGCCAGTAAATGAAATATTCACACTTTTATCTTCAAAGCGGCTACTCAATTGAATAACACGTACTGCGTTTCTTCTTAAAATTCAAATATCAGTAAAAAAGAACACAGCTACGTTGAATATTATTTACAAAAAGAAATCATTTAAAAAATACAAAAAAAAAAAACTTTATTCCCAATGGAAAAACCTACGGCAGATATAATAATACATTTTCAACAATAGGTGCGTGTAGATTGCATAAATAAGACTCCAAATTATAAAACTAATATTATTCACATACTATTTACAATCTAAATGATACACAGGAGGAATTAATTATTGCAGTAGAATGTATAGAAATATAAGCAAGCATTATTAAAATATTCTAGCTCAGCGACAAAGTAAACATTGTTCCATGAAAATTCTTATCGTTACTTCGGAACACAAAATGTTTCTTGTTGCCAGATGCGTAAAGTCTTTTTTAACTATCGTCAGTGTTGCCAGATGGCTACATGACTCCCCCGCCAGTGAACAGGTGAACGTAAAATGAGAGTTCAAACGAAGTTCAAAAAGTTTTTGGTAAATCTAGTGGGTCGATTGACTCGTTTTCCACTTTTGGTAAAAATTTGCTTGGTAGGTGAAAACGAAACAGTTTTAGTTTCCCTATCCTTGATAATCTCTTTTTTTTGTAGGGTTGGGAGTGGCGGGCAAAACCTGGACATTTTGACTGACAGTTTGATCGTCAGCTAATAAGTAACAAGGCTTAAGCCGATCGATGGAAATGTTGATTTGTTTCTCTCTGATAAGTACAGTAAAATGTTTCTCACTGCGATGTATTACTTTATATGGTCCTTCATAGGGTGGCTGAAGACTTTTGCGTACAGCATCCTTTCGTACGAATACGTGTGAGCATGTCGAAAGATCCTTGAAAATGAAAATATCTTCCTTACTATGATTAGATGCTGGTGCTGGTTTGACGGTGGCAAAATGATTTTTAAGCTGAGTAACAAACTCGGATTGATTGATTGAAGCTGGAGTGTGTTGTATAAAGTCTCCAGGTAGACGGAGTTGTTCCCCGTAGAGCATCTCTGCAGGTGTCGTTTCAAAAGAATCGCTGATGGCAGTTCTCAAACCTAACAGAACAGTTGGTAGTGAACGAGACCATGCAATGTTGTGGTGACACATGAAAGCAGCTTTTAAAGACCTGTGCCATCGCTCGATGAAACCATTTGATTGAGGATGGTACGAGGTTGTACGTTTTCTTTGAAATCCCATAATTTTTGATAATTCTTGAAATTAGCGCGATTCATACTGTGGTCCCTGGTCAGTGACGATGTAAGATGGAACGCCGAAACGAGAAATCCAGCCAGAATAAAGGGCCTTGGCTATGGTTTCTGCTTCAATATCAGATGTTGGAATGGCTTCTGGCCAACGACTGTACCTGTCGATAATAGTGACACAATATCTGTAGCTTTCTGATAATGGTAAAGGGCCAATTATATCCATATGTATTTCGGTGAAACGCTGACTGAACAAAGGAAAATTTTGGATGGGACTCTTCACATGTCGGGTGATCTTGCTCTGTTGGCAATTGATACAACTTCTGCACCAATTTTGAATGTCTTTTCGCATTGAAGACCAAATATATTTTCTTGCTATTAATTTTCTTGTTGAACTATTTCCTGGGTGAGAAGTTTTGTGAATTGCTTCAAAAACAGTTCGTCGGAATTGCTTAGGAATAAAAGGTCGAATGTTTTTTTGAGAAGTATCACAGTAAATTGTAGCATTTAAGCCAACCACTGGAAATTCAGTAATTTTCAAGGATGAAGAATTTTTGGTTTGAAGCAGTTGCTGTAATTCATCATCTGACTTTTGAGCTTCTGCTATTGCCTCATAATCAATGGTTGGCGGAACAGATAAACTATTTAATCTTGACAATGCATCAGCAACTATGTTCTCAGAACCGGAAACATGTTGAATGTCTGTTGTAAATTCGGCGATGAAGCTTAGGTGTCTTAATTGGCGAGGTGAAGGTTTTTCAGGATTTTGATACAGGGCAAATGTTAGAGGTTTATGATCGGTATAAATTGTGAAGGGTCTGCCTTCCACTAAGTAACAAAAGTGTTTCGCGGCAGAATAAGCAGCTAGCAGCTCTCTGTCGTAGGTACTGTACCGTTGCTGTGTAGAATTAAGTTTTAATGCAAAGAAACCTAATGGTTGCCAGAAATCGCCAATTTTTTGTTGAGCCGCTGCCCCGAGTCCAAAATTAGAAGCGTCTACAAATAATGCGAAGGGTGCTGATATTGATGGATGTGCTAGATGAGCCGCATTCACCAAGTGAATTTTACATTTCTGAAAGGATTCTTCTGCTTCTTGTGTCCAATCAATAGTTTTATTGGAGTTCTTTTTAATGCCGGATAAGTATGTTGTTAGAGGTAATTGATATTCCGCGGCATGAAGCAGAAAACGTCTATAAAAATTGAGCATACCTAAAAAACGTTTCAGCTGCTTTATTGTTTTGGGTCTTACAAAATTGTTGATGATGGCTATCCGATCTGCCGCTGGCTTTTGCCCTTTGGCGGAAACAGTATGTCCAAGAAAATTCAGCTCAGTCTGGCCGAAATTGCATTTAGAAATTTTTATTACTAAGCCAAAGTGTGACAGACGTTTGAAAACGTCTTTGAGATGATGCTCCAAATGTTCTTCTTCAGATTTTGAAGCCACCAAGATATCATCAATATAAACAAAACAGTTATCTAAACCTCTTAAAACGGCATGCATGAATCTCTGAAATGACTGAGCAGCGTTTCTTAAACCAAACGTCATGCGGGGAAATTCAAAGAGGCCGAAAGGTGTGCAGATTGCGGTTTTTTCGATGTCGGACGGATGGAGAGGAATTTGATGGTAGGCTCTTTCTAAGTCTAGCGTGGAAAATACGATTCAGCCTTCTAAGTGCTGCGTAAAATCTTGTATATGGAGAATTGGATAATGGTCAGCTTGTGTTATGCGATTAAGTGACCTGTAATCACCACAGGGCCTCCAATCGCCATTCTTCTTCTTCACCATATGAAGAGGGCTAGACCAACAACTTTTAGATGGTCTACAAATTTCTTGTTCCATCATATATTCGAATTCGTCTTTAGCAAATTTTAAGTTTTCGGGCGACAGTCTTCAAACTTTGGCGCAAACTGGTGTACCATTTGGAATTATTTGATGGGTTACATCATGTTTGGGAAATGTTTTAAAAGAATTTTCTTTTGTTATGTCTTTAAACTGAGCCAAAAGAGAAGAAATTTCTGAATCTAAATTATTAAAGTCTATGGTAGTCAATGATGTCGATGGTTGTATTGCGATAGTGGCGGGTGACGAGAATGAAGTATAAGGATCTAATAAGCGCTGTCTTTTGACGTATACTAATAAACCATACTTCTGGAGAAAATCCGCGCCAATAATTACTTTCGACACATCGGCCACTATGAATGGCCACGTAAAATTTCGTCTGAGTCCAAGATTTAATTTTAAAATTTTATTACCATAGGTTTTTATTTTGGTGCTATTGGCGGCAAACAATAGAAAATCAGATGGCGGCAGCACTTTTCTTCTATTTACAGGAATCACGGACACATCCGCTCCAGTATCAATCAAAAAGGAACTTCCGCTATTTCTGTTGCAAATGCATAGGCGACTGTTTTGCTTGCCAATATCGTCGGTCGCCGCGATCGATTGGCCTATTAGTTTTCCGGCAAATGCTGTTTGTATTCGCATGGAGTGGTAAACTAACGTGCCTTTTCGCCAAAAGTGGCATGGTACCAACAATACTTGCTATGCTGTGTCGATTGTGAGCGGGAGCGTGATCGCTGTCGCCGGAAACTGGAACGGGAACGACTTCTATCAAATGCGTTTTGAGATCGACCCAAGAATGTCAAATCCTCTAAACGTTTGGTTAGGGCATCGACTTTGCTTTGTAAAGATGTTAACCGGTCAGTATCCGGATTTGGGGAAGGTTTCTGAATGGCTTGTATGTCTGCTGTGCCATAGGATTCGGCGATCTTATCTGCCATTTCCGCCAAATTATCGAGTGAATCTTTACTCACAGATAAAATGGCTCTGATATGCTTCGGCAGTCGCTGTGACCATAAAGATTTAATTACTTCCTCAGAAACTGACTTAGCAGCTAAACTTTTCATGTGGCGCAAAAGATCAGATGGTCTGCGATCGCCTAATTCTATATCGGGAAATAGTTTTTTAAGTCTCGTTTCATCGGAATCTGATAAGCGAGAAAGCAATGTGAATTTTAGCTTGTCATATTTATTGTCACTTGGAGGATCTGACAGAATGTCGTCTACCACATCCAACGTTATTTCGTCTAAAGCTGCGACGGCAATATAATACTTTGTTGAATCCTGTGTGATACCTGAATTTATGAACTGCGCCTCTAATTGCAGAAACCAGAGTTTGGGTTTATTGCGTCAAAATATAGGCGGTTTAACAGAAATGGCTCCAAGATGGGTATTTTGTTAATCATTAGCGTTTGCCAATTCTAAATCAGTTTCAGAGTCCTTCATTTTATAAAAATGGTATTTTAGTTCCCCATCATACTATAGGTGTGGGGAACTTAGGTAATCGTGAAAATTTTCGACCTCGGTTTTTTGACTTTTTTACATTTTTCAGGTTTGAGGAATCCGAAAATGACAAAATTTGTATGGTGTCTGTCTGTAGGGTGTCTGTTAGTGTGTCATTCCGTTAGTGTGTCAGTCTGTTAGTGGGTTAGTGTGTTAGTCCGTTAGATTGTTTGTCTGTGTATACGATATCTCACGAACAAATTGTCACAGAGAGGTCAGATCAGTTTTAAAATATTACTTTCGACATTGGCAAGAACCCTATTCATTTGCAACATTCGAATTAAAAAACTTCGTAAGTTATTCGAAATTTACGATTTTCTTAACATGGGAGAATAGGACAAAAATTCACTCAAACGTGCCTTAAATGGAAACTTTTTACTGTAAAAATGTCAGACCAGTTTTAAAATATCAGTTTTGATTCCGGAATGAACATCAATAACTATAAATATGCTACTTTGAAAATTTCGCAAGTTATTAGACATTTACGAATTTCTTAACATGGCAGTATAGGGCAAAATTTGACATAAACGTCAATTTTGGGAGATATTTTCATCGTAAAGATGTCAGACTACTTTTGAAATATTATTTAGGACACTGGCATGAACGTTAGTTAATGACTATGAATTTTTCAGTACAAAAATTTCGTAAGTTATTGGAAATTTACGAATTTCTTAACATGGCAGAATAGAACAAAATTTCACGTAAACGTAAATCTTGAGGGATATTTTCATCTTAAAGATGTAAAACCACTTTCGAAATATTATTTAGGATACTGGAATGACTACCATAGAGTATGAATTTTCCAATTTAAAAAAATCGTACGTTATTTGGAATTTGCGATTTACTTAAAATGGCAGAATAAGGCAAAATCGAGCATAAACGTCCATTTTAAGGATCATAAATATATCAGCCAATTTCAAAATAACATTTATGATACTTGTATGAACATGATTGACTGCAAATATTCTAATAGGAAAATTTCGTAAGTTATTCGAAATTTAAGATTTTATCAACATAGCAAAATGGGGAGATATTTCATAAAAATACGCATTTTTAGGAAAGTTGCATTGGAAATAGTAGCATGAAAATAAACTACGAAATTGATCCCAATAAAATAAATTAATAGATTAGAATAAGTTATCGAACTGAATGGTGGGTAACCTATTAGGCGATCATTTCGTTCTGTCACTGTGTCAAGCGTTTGGTCAAGTTTATTTCTCTTAACATGTATATAATAAGTCCTGTACAAGAAATTTATGAGAACATACATACGATGGGGAACTGAGCAGAGTCCACCTATGCTAGAGTGACCATATTTTTTTCATTGAATTTGGGGACAAAGTGGCGGCGTCCTCGAATTTCGAGGACAAAAAAATAAAAAAAACAAATCACCTTAAATTGTAAAATTTTATTAATTTTTATGTATAAAGCACCTAAAAGAACTTATTTCAGCTTATTTATTATACATATAATAAATTACTATAATAAAACATTAATAACTTTGTAACCGGCGTCCCCAAATGTTTTGTAATTTTTTGGGGACGAAGAGTTTTGTCCTCGAGATTCGGGGACTGTCCTCGAGATTCGAGGACATATGGTCAGCCTAACCTATGCCAACTAGTTAAAAAATAAGATACTTTCATAAAAGGTTTGAAAAACTCACCGAATATTATCAAAGGCTTGTAACAGAAAATTTATAAAAGAACTGAATGCGACATCTTTAGAAAGAGGACCAATTCTTTTTTTATCAGGGTCACCACTTTGTAGGTGCGTGTCGATTGCATAAATAAGACTCCGAATAATAAAACTAATATTATTCACATACTATTTACAATCTAAATGATACATAGGAGGAATTAATTATTGCAGTAGAATGTATAGAAATATAAGCAAGCATTATTAAAATATTCTAGCTCAGCGACAAAGTAAACATTGTTCCATGAAAATTCTTATCGCTACTTCGGAACACAAAATGTTTCTTGTTGCCAGATGCGTAAAGTCTTTTTTAACTATCGGCAGTGTTGCCAGATGGCTACGGAATGTTTATGGATTATAATTTGAAATTTTAAAATGTTTTTATTTAATTTAATTGCATAAAGGATTTACAACAAGTTAATTAACTTAGTTACTGGTCTAAATGGATTTACGCAGTACGATATTGCACTGTCACTGATTTAAGTACCAAAAATCAGAGTATTAAACATGTTCTTCATGAACATCAATAACAAACATAAACTAAATGATGATTGTAAATGTATACGGCAAACAAAAGATGATGAATAATAATATAAAATGGATTAAAAATGATGATTTATAAAAAATAACACAGATTAAATACGGTTGATCAAAAATAAGAATAGAAAATATGTTATTTCAGCAATCGCTATAGATAAATAGACTCTGTCTCTGCTATTTGTTTTTCCTCTATCATGTGACCTCTGACGTCAGGTGGGAAAAGCCCATTTTTGTAAAAAACGTGGACATTTGAGTAAGGTGTGTAGGAACGCACTGAACAATGTTGCTCAGAAGGAAAGTGTAAACATTCCTGGTACTGTAGCCATTTTGCCATTAGACTCTGAAAGCACTAAACCTATGAAAATTTGAATTTTGATAGAAAATAGTGCTGAAGCTGAAACGGAGTTAGATACGATATCAGCTAATTCGAGCGGACATTATTCAGCTATAATTCAGCAAATATCGATTTGAATCGAGCATATTTACATTTACCGGTAGAGGAAAATTCAGAAGAATTACTAACTATAAACACATCTAAGGACTTATTTCAATTTATGCAACTGCCATACGGAATTGCCAGTTCGCCAGGAATATGTCAGAGAACTATAGAGCAAATTCTAAAAGGTATAGAGGGTATTTCAGTTTTTGTCGACTTAGCTTATGATTTAACTTTTATAATTTAGCCATAATCCCCAAAAATATATCGCCAAATCCAGTTGTGGGGAGATACTACGTATAGTTGTTCCCGAAGTGTTTTCAAACAATTATTCTTTTTTAGATGCTTAATGATTGGCGTCGGTTATATCATTCTTGGCAACTTTATCGCCTCGCCGGCAAAATGGAAAAGTACCGATTTTATACTGTCATAAATTAACTAAAAAAACTCAACAGTAAAGAGTATGGGCATTATAAAAAATAGATTCTATTTTTTTGAAAAGGTTAGTCTTATTTAATTAAAATGTTCTTTTTTTATTTTTTAAGTGCGGAGAACTATTAGTCTCAATCTACGGATAAAACGTTGTCGCCAGTTTTACGATGGCTGGACATACATCGAACTAAATTCTCCTTTGGCCACAATTTCATAATATTTTTTTTTTTTTTTTTGAATGAAAAAGAAAATTTTATTTATTTATTTATTTATTATTATTATTATTTTGAACAAGCAATTCTACCAAAACATCCATCGCCAAACAGTGACAAAAACTTAATAGTCGCCAAGGGGTTCATGTACTATATCTGTAACACAAAATGGTCCAGATATTACGAATTTCTTTCTTTTCTGAAAAAATATTACTGATTTTTAGCATATTATTTCATTAAAAAAAAAAGTGGTATTAAATATTATGTATTTCAATTTGACATTAAATATGGGTATTTCTATTTTTTATTTTATTTTATTTTTTATTTTTTATTTTTATGCAGTATTACTTTTTCTATCCAGTGAAAGGTAAAGAAGCGAATAGACAGGCAAAGCGCCATAGGGATTAATAAATGAAGCGAGTCAGGGGACCTCGGGGGTTGGTGAGCGGAGCGAGCAGGGGGCAGAGCCCCCTAGTATTATAAAAATGTCTAAATTACATTTTACAAAGAATATTATACTTGATATGTGTAAAAAAGATACACCTAACTAGAATTAAAAAAAAAAAAAAAAACTAGAAATGCTAAAACAAACTAGAAATGCAGAAAACTAGCATTTTATCAACTTACTAAACCTCTTTAAAAGAATGTCTAAAAAAAAAAATTATTTTCAAATTTGCAACGATATCTTAGATGAGCAACTTTCTTTGCCATTTTGATCGAAGTGGCAGCCACTTAATTTTTCAACACGACGACTTTTGAGATTTTAAATTAATTCGAACTATACGTGTACAGTAGACTTATCTCACAAATACATTTCATATATTTGTCAACTTAACTCACCATTTTGTTTCAAGCGCCGGCCACTTGAAAAATTTAAATTCACATAAAAAGGTATTTATGAACCGATTTGCTTAAAACTCCATATGTACAGTCACCCCAAAAAAAAATGCCACCCCCCCACCTAATTTCGCCGTAAATTATCGTAGAAACATTTGACTGGTACCGATCGATTCGTAATAACGTCTAGTTTATAACGGTTTAGTTAAATTTTGCCTAAGGGGTCGTCTACATATTAAAACTGGCATTAACTTCATTTTTTTCAATGGCAACCCCTATTTTTGACTTCATATTCAGATTTCAGAGAACAAGGCGGTTCGAAAAACATACCTATTTACATACCTTAAATCAATATTAAATAGAGTTACACGTGAAAATGTATTAGGGGTCCGTCTATACATTTAGAAAATATAAATCAAGATCTACCACACAGTATACATTATTTATTAAGTTTCACACCGGAAAAAAATTTCAGAAATGTTAATTATAAAATAAAAAAAATGACTAATTCACAGAACTTTCTGAGTTAGTTTATGAATTAAATGATTTTTATTGGTTTCTATTGATTAAACATCAGATAGTTCATTTCATACGAAGAAAATTAAATAGTTTGAATAGATATTAAAATATCTATCAAAAGAAAAAAAAAAAAAAAAAAGATGAATGGTTTTAAATTTCTTTGAAAATTCAAAATTATTTTAACTCAAGCTGCCGTATAATTGTCTGAAACGGCGGCACTCAACCTGATACTGCAGTACTTTCATTTTCTTTAATTGACTTTTTTAAAATATTAAAACCGATTTTTTTATTTTTATTTATTTATTTTTTTAATTAATTATTATTATTTCTTTTTTCATGACATTATTAAAAACTTTTACATAAATCTCCACGATATTCTTTTGCTTTTATATTTTATAATGTGTAACAAATTAATATGTAAAATAATAAATCCTACTACTTAATGGCATGTTCTAAAATTCTACACTTTAACACAGATACCGAAGTGGACGGTGGGTGTAGAAAGGCTGAGTACCCTTAATCTAAATCTTCACTTGAAAAGGTCAAAATGTTACATAACTCTTTTGTTTTTTTTTTTTAAGGAAAAAAGAAGAAGATAAGGAGGAGAAGGAAAGATCAAAACGAATATAAAGCATATTAAACGTTAATACCCTTTAAACACTGGAAAAAGGCGGGGTTTTGTATTGTGTGTCATTTGGGAGCTGTAGAGTGCCAGAAAATTACTTTATGTGATAAAACTTTTCATTTAAAGGGTATTTAAAGCAGCATTATATTTAATACATAGACTATTCAGAAAAAAAAAATACCATTCATCTGGTTCATGAAAAATAAAGAACATTTTCTGGCATTGCTCTATGTATATACATTCTTGTCAACCTATCCCGGAAGATTACTGGTCCCGCCCCTTTCCGTACATTTTTTTCACATCAGTCTTTTTAGAGCTGTGTCAGCCATCGGTGGCTGACACTGATCTTTCCATTTAGGCTAAGTCAGCCGGCAGTGTAAAATATGATATAAAACTACAGAACTTACATAGTTTTAAGTAATTACTGACAATTTATTTAAAATTTACTTCATGTTTTTTTTTTTTTTTTTTTTTTTTTTTTTTTAAATAGGATTTTTATAGGATTATATCGTTAAGGCCTAATGGGGTTTATTGAAACTCGATAAACATAACACGCTTCTAAGCAGCACGTGTGGCCTGAATGGGATTTCCATAAGAATTCGCGTGGCGCTCAATGAGTTAATCTTAAATGTATTTGAAGTTAATTACTCTAAAAATTAAATTGTGTACACACAGGGGCGGGAACTAACAATGTTACGGGTTAGGTTGGCAAGTATGCATATATATTTTGCTTGATTTATAAAAATTTATAACACATTTTCTTCTTTCTTTTTAGTATTTTGTGTTTATATCTCTCATTAAAAATAAATACAATATTCATATATAAACATTTCCATACAGTAATGTATATAAACATATTGATTAAAGAAGATTTGTTGATATTATATAATTATTTTTCTATCTGTATAGTATATTAACACAAATATATTTTGTAAATTTCGCAGCATCGAAAAACAGCAACATAGCTTCCATATCAAGGTTTAATGTAAATAGCCACGCCTTTTCACAAATTTTCTAAAACTTTATAATATAAAGCAAAATAATTTTGCATATTTGTAATTAAATCATTTAAATTTTGTCTTCAATAATCGATGTAGTAAAAACCATTGTGATTTATGCATACCAACGTCACATATAGAGTCAAATAGGAATATGCAATTTTGTCTTTTTTTTTAAATAGTGTTTCAGCGAATCAGAGGCGGGGCTTCTTTTCTTTTGAAATTCTTTCACAATCCCTCGCTTACATTGTGATAACTTTACAAAAATATGCCAATTTGTATAATAAACATCGAAATATTGCTTAGGAAACAATAAAAATAACATAAAGGTAAATTAAAATAGTTTTCCGTCAAATTATATACAAGCATTTACTTATAGAGGATACAGATTATAACAAGTGACGGCCCCCTAACAGGAATAAAAAGTGAAATATCACTGTAACTCAAAAAATAATGTTAGGAACGAGCTGTAAATTTGGAAACCCATGTTTTTGATGATGCCCGTTCTATTCGTGCAAAAATTAACATAGGTCATAATTCATAATTTTTTCAAATATGAATTTATTAATAATTTTCATAATTCAAAAAATGTTTTTTTAGCAAAAATTTGCATGGAATATGTTTGGGTTACTTCATTCTAACGAATAAAAAAAACAGAATTTAAATATCATAATTATTTCGGAAGATATGATTTAATGTTTGTCACATTCATTTAACATTAGCACCCCCAAAATTTGACAGCTTATAACTGTATGAAAAAATGAGCGAAATATATAAACTATACCATTTTCCGTGATGATTTGATCCAAAGAATTCAAATAAATTATAAAAAATGGGGGTTACCATTGAAAAAAATGAAGTTGATGTCAGTTTTAATATGTAGACGACCCCCTAAGTAAAATCTAACTATAACATTATAAACTAGACGTTATTACAAACTGATTGGTACCAGTCGCATGTTTCTACGATAATTTACGGCAAAATTAGGTGGGGGGGTGGCGTTTTTTTTTTTGGGTGACTGTACATAGCCTACATCAATATTTCTACCAAGTGCATTAATAATTTGTAGCCGCCATTTTAAAACAAAATGACGGCTACTTGATAAGGAAAAAGAAATCAACCTACCCTTCCGAATAAGCCGGAAGGACATGTTTTTTCTGGTAAAGTGTCTAAGTACTTTAAATAATTATGAAAATTACATATTTTTTTTTACTACACTCTTTTGAAGCCACTTTACGACACTAGACAAAATAAAATTATATTTCGAGAAATAAACTTGGTTCATGATGATATATATATGTTGGTACAATTTTAAATCAAATTATTCAGCTATTTATTAGTATAATCAAAATGTAAAAATATTAAACAGTTTAGATTGTATAAAGCAAAGAACAGAGTCCACATATGTGGACATCTAAAGCGAAGAGGTAAATACACTTAGGGCCGTATTCACCAAACTTCACTGATCGAGGATTAAACTAGAGCTGGACGATATCAGAAATTAAATATAGCGATATATCACCAAGTTAATATCGATATTAATGATATATTACGATAGTTCTTTCAAGAAAAAGAAAATAGACATTTCCTACTTTTTAAAGACAAATGAACACCAAATTTAATGTATACAAGCGTGGACTGTTTTCTATATATTTTCTGGTATATTACTTCCATAACTTTTTCATAAAATAATAATAATAATAATAATAATAATTAAAACAAAAAACTGCATAAAGAGTGAATCAATGTTTTGTTATTATTTTAATATATATCATTGCTTTTAAGTATATACTGAGAAAAAGAATATACCACCTTCTTCTAGAATGAATAAGTGATCATTTTCTAGATCCTTTAACTAGAAATATGGATTACCGAGCATTGTGCATAAGGCACGCCAATAAACTGAATAGACGAAATGATCGAGAATTTCTAGTTTACACATTTCTAGATGGTGAAACAATATTCTGAATATTCCGGATATTCTGAAACTTTTGTATTGCGAGAAATTCTCTCTTATTTTCTAGAATTGGTTCATAAACCAAGGTTATAGTTGCTGAAACCCGCCTCTTGTAGTCTCAATTATTTACAGAGATTTTTAAATAACTTTGCCTTCGATAATATAGGCAAACGCTCTAGAACTCTAATAGGGGCTTCTAGAACTCGCTTTCCAAGGGGACTAGAATTTAAAGAATGACATGGAACTATTTTTTCTTTAGCCACAATTTAGATTCTAGACGTCAGTTACAGAATTTTTTCCCAATGTACTTGTGTATAATTTGTCATCCATTTTTCCGATTTTCAGCTTTAATTATTTTAAAATAACATTTTTAACAGAGTTAATATGTGATATGGGTTTTATTTACACATTATATCATAAAAATTCCTAATTATAATAAAGATAAAAACTTAACAAAAAGGAAACTGTCTCAGAATGTAGAAGATTAATAAAATTTTTCGCAGAAATCATCTCTATAATGTATAAAAATCAATATAATGATTCACTTAAATGCAGAATTTTTAAAAATATATATTAGTATGCGTTTTGGGCCGAATTTCCACCCCTAAGTATAAAGAAAGCTTATTTACTAGTAGTCATGACAGTCATTGATGTCTATAATTAAAATAAGGAATATGGTTATAATTAAAACAACTTCAGTGAAATAAGAAATGCACAGTGTATATGTATATATAGAAATGTTGTTTGTAAACTTTCTTCAGTATTGCCATAGAATAATCTTTCTCGGTTGTAGAGTAATATTTTTAATTTGAAATCCTCAAAACTCATAAGTATTCTAAAGGTCAGTTACCTGCCGTTTTTATTTTTGCATTTACTTACCATACAATTATATATATATTTTTAAATATATAGATTGAATTCATATTTGGTAACAGTTTTACAACAAATCGAAATTTTATTATATATATATATATATATATATATATATATATATATATATATATATTGGCAGTATGTAAATAATATGTTAAGAAAGTAATAATAATAAACTTTTTTACGCTGAAGTTTTATTTTGTTATTTAAAATAACTCATTTTGCAATATATATATTGTCAGTATGTAAATAATATGTTAAGAAAGTAATAATAATAAACTTTTTTACGCTGAAGTTTTATTTTGTTATTTAAAATAACTCATTTTGCATTTAAAGCATTAGTATTTTATTTATTTATTTATTTTAGTGCGACAATTTTACCAATTAATTTTAGAAGTTATTTTAAAATATTAAGTCAACTCTAGAAAAACCAAACATGAATAAATAAGTAAATATCAAAAAAAAAAAAAAAAAAAAAAAAAAAAGAATGAATATGTAAGTAAATATATTTATTTTTATTTCGAAAAAAATATATAAATGTACGAACTTAAAAAAAAAAAAAAAAAAAAAAAAAAAAAAACTAGTTGGCATAGGTGGACTCTGCTCAGTTCCCCATCATATTTATGTTCACATAAATTTCTAGTGCGAGACACATTATAATCATGTTAAAAGAAATGAATCTGACCAAAGCTTGATACAGTGACAGAATGAAATCCCCACCTAACAGGCTATCCACCGTTCACTTCGATATATTTATCTTACTCTAATCTATTAATTTATTTTATCAGGGTCAATTCCGTTGTTTAGTTTTCATGCTACTATTTCCAATGCAATAATCCTCAAAATTCATATTTACATGAAAAATTTACAATTTCGCTATGTTGATAAAATCGTAAATTACGAATAATTTACGAAATTTTCGTATTGGAATATTTGCATTCAATCATGTTCAAACAAATATCATAAATGAAATTTTTAAGTTGTCTAATGTATTGTTGATCCTCAAAATGGAAGTTTATGCTCAATTTTGCCTTGTTCTGACATCTTAAGTAAATCGTAAATTCCAAATAACTTACGAAGTTTTTAAATTGAAAAAATAATAGTCTATGATATTCATACCAGTATCCAAAATAATATTTAAAAAGTAGTTTGACGTCTTTACGATGAAAATATCCCTCAAGATTGACGTTTATGTGAAATTTTGCTCTATTCTGCCATGTTAAGAAATTCGTAATTTCCTAATAACTTATGAAATTTTTATATTGGAAAATTCATAGTCATTAATATTCATGCGAGTGTTCTAAATAATATTTCAAAAGTAGTCTGACATCTTTACGATGAAAACATCTCTCAAAATTGACGTTTATGTGAAATTTTGCCCTATACTGCCATGTTAAGAAATTCGTAAATTTCAAATAACTTGCAAAATTTTCAAAGTAGCATATTTATAGTTACTGATGTTCATTCCGGCATTAAAACTAATATCTTAAAACTGGTCTGACATTTTTACAGCAAAAAGTTTCCATTTAATGCACGTTTAAGTGAAATCTTGTCCTATTCTCCCATGTTAAGAAAATCGTAAACTTCTCATAACTTACGAAGTTTTTTAATTCGTATGTTGCAAATGAATAGGGTTTTTGCCAGTATCGAAAGTAATATTTTAATACTGATCTGACCTCTGCGATCATTTGTTCGTGAGATATCGTGTTAACAGACTAACAAACTAATGGACTAACACACTAACTGACTAACACACTAACGGACTAACACACTAACGGACTAACACATTAACAGACACCCTACAAACAGACACCATAGAAATTTTGTCATTTTCGGATTCCTCATACCTGAAAACGTATAAAAAAGTCAAAAGACCGAGGTCGAAATTTTTCACGATTACCTAAGTTCCCCATACCTATAGTATGATGAGGAAAAATAAAATAAATAAATAAATTAATTAATAAATAAATAAATAAATTTGAGAAAAACAGTGCAAAAGAAATGGAACCGCTTCAGCATGGCAAAATTTAAATTTGGCACCGAAGTAACCCGGATATTTCTTTCCAAAATATTTACTTATGCAATTTCGATATCCACTTTAACCCCTTACAGCGCACTACCCTTTAAAGTTGGAATTTCAACAACAAAAAAAAAAAAGTTGTAGGCTATCTACTTAGGTCTAAAGGAGTACGCTGGTATAATTTTGTAAAGATAGTACTTACCGTTTTTAATCTGTGGGTGTTCCATCAGCGGGAACACTGCGCCACTATAGCTCTGAAAAGTGCGTCTAAGAGCATCGCAGTGAAGCGCGTAAATGAGGGGATTTTGCGTATGAAATAAAAAACACTGTATTATACCTGTGTAGTAGATTTAGCATGACCCATGGTGCATCACGGGGAGGCCTGCTACTCTACATCCCATTCCCTCCCCCCCCCCCCCACACACAAAAAAAAAAAATCTTGGTTATATGTTTTTTTATGAAATAATTTGATATTTACAGTTAGTATAAATATATACAAGTCCTATGTGCAAAAATATTTACAATTAGTGTATTTTTTAGCTTCATGAAATTTTTGGAAGCACATCACGCTCTTTTGGTAGAAGCACAAACCAATATTGCAGGTTTTGCACATAAAACTAGTTTTTTTCTTTTTTCTTTATAAACAACCAACCCAACAAAAATTTATTTTTCTATATACCAACTACTATTAACTAAGCATGAAGTATATATAACCACAAAATAATCATAGTAATAATAATAATTGTCTCATGCGATAGAAGTAGCTGATCATAGCATATTGTAATATTATATGTGGCTTGAAATTGTTGTCATTCTGTAGTTGATCGATTAAATCAAATAAATATAGGAAATAACTTGAAAGCAAATGTTATGTACAGTCGGTCAAAAAAAAAACGAAACACCCCCATCTATCTCATTACCTAATTATCGCAGAAACATGCAGTAGGCACCAATCGTCAGGAATTTATGTCTACTTTTATTGTATGTAGGAAAAAAAGACATTGGGGGTGGTCTACATATTAAAAATGGGTCCAACTTCGAAAATTCGAATGTTAACCCACTAATTTGACGACAGAAAACGATTCTAGAGCATCAAAATAGCCTAGATATAAATTTTCACGAAGATACCAACATTAGTTCCTGAGATATTTAAGGTTTTTCTTTAGGGGGTTATCTCCAAGTTTATTTTTTTTTTCTTTTAGGTCAGATTCAACGAATTTATTATAGCTCTCTTTTATCATTCAATGCGTTTCATTCATCTACAAATCTCTAAATACATCAAAAGGAATATAATTTCAATGAGCATATTAATGTGGAAATTTCGTACTATAAAAAATGTTCTCTCCAAAAAGGCTCACACAGGAGGGTCTGATAACACCAGTGTGTGTGAAGGGGGGGGGGCGCACCGGGATTGAAAATTGATGTTTTATTATCGCATTTTCAGAAGCTTTTTATTGAAATTAGATTTCTGTTATCATTCTTTTTTTCCCCTAGGTATCAGACTATAATCCAACGCGTCTCTAGTTTATTGAAGTGTGTGTGTGTGTGTGTGTGTGTGGGGGTGGGTGGGTGGGTGGGTGGGTGCACATGTTTGTTAGTGAGAGTTTATTTATGCTTGTGACAAGTTTTATTTGAATTCAAAATGAGATGTTTCTGTAAAAATGAAATAATGTAAGGTAAAATTTAAAGAAGCAGAATTATTTTAAACACTGAATGACATTCTTGTGAATGTTGCCGAAATATTTGCATGTATAATGTAATTCGTGAAATCATTAGCAGGTTCTAGTCAACGAATTGAACCTCCTCTTATATAAAACTAATAAACGACGTGATTTGATTTATATATTTGTTTTCGGGATCTTGGAAACAGCTTTAAAGATGTTGATGCAAATTTGGAGTTAGGAGTCTTAGTGTTTAAAAACGATTGAACATATTCTCATCTTCTGAAAAATTCGTGTTCGCAGTTAACCCTTTATTGCCCATTGTTTCATATCGCAGAAATTGAGTTTACTCAAAAATGGATAGAATGATTTTCAAAAAAGTTTGGAGTTACATGTTTTTCGGGTGCTTGGACTTACCTTCATCTTCGGAAAAATTTGCGTTAATGATTAACCCATTATTGGCCAATAGCAACATATCGCAGAAATTGGTTTACTCGGAAATAATTATATGGATTTTGATGGAAGTTTGGGGTTAAATGTTTACGGGATATTAGACTTACCACCGTCTTCAGAAAAATTTGCGTTCGCTGTTAACCCCTTTTCGGCCAATGGCAACAAATGAAATTAATTGGGTTTATTTGGCAACTAATATAAGGATTTTGATGAAAGTTTTGCTTTAAGTGCTTTTGAGGACACTTAAACGAATAGAATTATCCCCTTCGTCATAAAAATTCGTTGTCACTGTTAACCCTTTAAAGGACAATTGCAACGTATGTCAGAAATTGGCTTTGTACGAAAATAGACTAAATGATTTTTATAAAAGTTTGAAGTTAGGGCTTTTTCACGAGAAAAAACAATTGGATTTTTCTTCAGATAAATTAGCGTTTACAGTTAACCCTTTACCGGCTAATTGCAACACATAGCAGAAGTTGGGTTTACTCGAAAATGATTATAGGGATTTTGATGAAAGTTTGGGGTTAAGTGTTTTCGGAATATTAGACTTACCACCATCTTCAGAAAAATTTGCGTTGGCTGTTAACCCCTTATCGGCCAATGGCAACAAATGGTATAAATTTGGTTCATTCGGAAATTGATATAATGATTTTTATGAAAGTTTTGCGTTAAGTGCTTTTGGGGATGTTTAAACGAAAAAATTATCCCCATTGTCATGAATATTCCTTGTCTCTGTTAACCCTTTAAATGTCAATTGCAACATATGCCAGAAATTGGCTTTACACGGAAATGGACAAAGCAATTATTATGAAAGTTTGCAGTTAGGGCTTTTTGGTGAGAAAAACGATTGGATCTCATCTTCAGACAAATTAGCGTTCACAGTTAACCCTTTAACAGCCAATTGCAACACCTAGCAGAAGTTGGGTTTACTCAACAATGATTATAGGGATTTTGATGAAAGTTTGGTGTTAAATGTTTTCAGAATATTAGACTTACCACCATCATCAGAATAATTTGTGTTGGCTGTTAACCCCTTATCGGCCAATGACAGCAAATGAAATAAATTGGGTTTATTCGGAAACTGATATAAGGATTTGATGAAAGTCTTGCGTTAAGTGGTTTTGGGGATGCTTAAACGAATGGAATTATCTCTATCGTCATAAAAATTCATTGTCGCTGTTAACCCTTTAAATGCCAATTGCAAGGAATGCCAGAAATTGGTTTTACACGGAAATGGACTAAGTGATTTTTATGAAAGTTTGAAATCAGGATTTTTTCATCAGAAAAAACGATTGGATTTCATCTTCAGATAAATTAGCGTTTACAGTTAACCCTTTAAAGGCCAATTTTAACACCTAGCAGAAGTTGGGTTTACTCAAAAATGATTATAGGGATTTTGATGAAAGTTTGGGGTTATGTGTTTTCGGAATATAGACTTACCACCATCTTCAGAATAATTTACGTTGGCTGTTAACCCCTTATCGGCCAATGGCAACAAAAGAAATAAATTGGGTATATTCGGAAACTGATATAAGGTTTTGATGAAAGTTTTGCGTTAAGAGCTTTTGAGTATGCTTAAACGAATAGAATTATCCCCATCGTCATAAATATTCCTTCTCGTTGTTAATCCTTTAAAGGCCAAATGCAATGTATGTGAGAAATTGGCTTTATACGGAAGTGGAGAAAACGATTTTTGTGAAAGATTGCAGTTAGAGCTTTTTGATGAGAAGAAAACGATTGGATCTCTTCTTCAGATAAATTAGCGTTTACAGTTAACCCTTTACTGGCCAATTGCAATACATAGCAGAAGTTGGGTTTACTGGAAAATGATTATAGGGATTTTGATGAAAGTTTGGGGTTAAGTGTTTTCGGAATATTTGGCTTACACCGTTTTCAGAAAAACTTGCGTTGGCTGTTAACCCCTTATCGGCCAATGGGCACGAAATGAAATAAATTGGGTTTATTCGGAAACTGATATAAGGATTTCATGAATATTTTGCGTTAAGTGATTTTGAGGATGCTTAAACGATTACGATGCTTAAAATCACGATTTTTCGTCAGGGAAAAATAATATTTAACTCAAGTGATTTTTCTCGATCCAAACGAAAAAAAAACATTTTTAGTCACAACGTGTAGGCGTAACGGATGTTTCGGAAATTGTGATAAATTTTTTAATGTTATTTATAATAATAATAATAATAATAATAATAATAATAATAATAAAAATCTGGAATGACTCCCCTCGATTTTCTGAACATGAAGTAATGAATAGTTTCGTAAATAAATTAAAGTAAGACAAATAGTTACGTAAGCAAAAGTGAAATAATTACAAGATAAAAAGAACTTTTTTTATACCATGTTTTTAAATTTTCTGTTAAATCATGTAAACACTACCAAAGGCAACGAGAAGCCGGAACAATTGGCCAAAAGTATTAAAAAAAATTCATTGTTATCGTGTTTTGAGCTATTATAAAAGTTTTCAAATGACTAGCTGGCTAGCCGAGAATTTAGTTAAAAATCGATTGCAAGCCATGTACTAGTAACGCTGCCGAAGGTAGCAGTGACTCGTAACAGGTGGCTAAAAGTATTTAAAACTGCATTTTCACCGTATTCTGAACTATTTTGAAAGATTCAAATTTCGAACTAGTCGGGAAGTTATTTAATGAAATTTTCTATTGAATCATATTAACGCTGCCGAAGGCAGTAGGGACCTGGAACAATTGACTAAAATTGTTTTAAAAAAATATATTGTTTTAAAAAAATATATGCTTTGTACTGATAACGCTGCCGAAGGCAGCAGGAACCCGAAACAGTTGATTAAAAGTATTAGAAAAATGCGTTTTCGTCGTGTTCGGAACTATTCTGTAAGTTTCAAATGTCTAGCTTCTCGGGAAGTTAGTTAAAAATCGATTGCAAAATTTGTACTGGACAAACAAACAAACAAACAAGAATCGAAATTAATAAAAACATGGTAAAATATTACAGGGAGTTCAAGTATTTTCTCCCCTTGTTTAATTTTACGCTATTGCACTTCATATAATTTTAAACCATAAATCGTAATGATATATAATTATTTGTCGTGTTCCTGTAAAAATCTATAAAGGCTATACCAAAATCTTTACCAAAATCTATACAATTCGTGCGACGGTAATGTGTAACATGTGCATAAATTTTCAGTTTAATAAAATAAGGTGTTTAGATACTATCGCATTTTAAAATGTTTGGGCCCATAGACCATGATGACAATTTTTCTTTCTGTCATTGTAAAAAGAAAAAAAAATTATACAGACATGACATTATTTCATTATTTAAAACATGAAAATCTGACATTGACAGATTTTAATATAGTGCCAGAGGCCTACTGCTAAACTTGTTAATATCGACAAATTCTTCTTTAGTTAATTCGTGACGATATAAATTCCATGATAAAGTTTTCATTAAATCACACCAATGTGTTTCAGCTGCAGATATTGTAACAAATAACGTTGGAAGTCCAAACTGTCTTATAGCTGCAAAACAACGTTTTTTCTCTTTTTCCCAATGAGGGGGAGGTGTGCCTTGGGGGGGACTCATGTCAAAGGTGTGCCTTGGGGGGGGGACTCATGTCAAAGTTGTACCTTGGGGGGGGACTCATGTCAAAGTTGGGCCTTGGGGGGACTCATGTCAAAGTTGGGCCTGGGGGGGGGGCTTATGTCAAAGTTGGGCCTTGGGGGACTCATGTCAAAGTTGGGCCTGGGGGGGGACTCATGTCAAAGTTGTGCCTTGGGGGGACTTCATTCAATAAATCCCCATTCAATAAACCGACTGAAATAGGCCCTTAGCACTATTAAGAGGTGTATTATAAAAATTCGACAACGCTGTACCGACTGAAATAGGGGTACATTGGGGGGGACTCATGCCAAAGTTGTGCCTGGGGGGGGGACTCATGTCAAAGTTGTGCCTTAGGGGGACTTCATTCAATAAATCCCCATTCAATAAACCGACTGAAATAGGCCCTTAGCACTATTAAGAGGTGTATTATAAAAATTCGACAACGCTGTACCGACTGAAATAGGGGTACCTTGGGGGGACTCATGTCAAAGTTGGGCCTGGGGGGGACTTCATTCAATAAATCCCCATTCAATAAACCAACTGAAATAGGCCCTTAGCACTATTAAGAGGTGTATTATAAAAATTCGACAACGCTGTACCGACTGAAATAGGGGTACCTTGGGGGGGACTCATGTCAAAGTTGTGCCTGGGGGGGGACTCATGTCAAAGTTGTGCCTTGGGGGGACTTCATTCAATAAATCCCCATTCAATAAACCGTCTGAAATAGGCCCTTAGCACTATTAAGAGGTGTATTATAAAAATTCGACAACGCTGTACCGACTGAAATAGGGGTACCTTGGGGGGGACTCATGTCAAAGTTGTGCCTGGGGGGGACTCATGTCAAAGTTGTGCCTTGGGGGGACTTCATTCAATAAATCCCCATTCAATAAACCGTCTGAAATAGGCCCTTAGCACTATTAAGAGGTGTATTATAAAAATTCGACAACGCTGTACCGACTGAAATAGGGGTACCTTGGGGGGGGGACTCATGTCAAAGTTGTGCCTTGGGGGGACTTCATTCAATAAATCCCCATTCAATAAACCGACTGAAATAGGCCCTTAGCACTAATTAAGAGTGACCTATAAAAATTCGACAACTGTACCGACTGAAATAGGCCTCTAGCACTAAAAAAAACTATACATGTTAGATTTATCAAAATCTATACACTTTGTTCGAGGGTAATTATTGACATATATAAAAGTTTTTTAACTCAAACGAATAAGGCGTTTAAATGCTATCTCATTTTATTTTATTTGGATCCATAGACAATAATGATAAAGAATTTTTTGTTGTGTCCCTGTGAAAAAACTATAAATGCTAGATACATCAAAATCTATACATTTTGTGCGACGGAGACTTATAACACGCGTATTAGCTCAAAAGAAAATGGTGTATAGACGCTATTGCAGTTTGAAAAACTTGGCCCTATAGGCTATAACGATAAAGAATATTTTTTTTTTTTTTGGTTCCTGTAAAAAGTACTTTTAAGTACTAGATTCACCAAAACCAACAGGGATCGTGCTATGGTGCCATATAATATACTTACTGTATTTCAACTTATTTGAACAGAGGATTTAGGCGCTATCGTATTCACTCACACACATACACCCATTCGTAATCGAAAACTAGTAAAAATGAATTCAGTATAAATCAAAGGTATAGAAATCCCATAATCTCAAAGGTCGGATTTTTTTGTCACGATTGCAATACTTCCTTTACATACGTATATTCGGAAAGTAAAAATCTGATCTCTCAACTATAAAGTTATGTCCAACTCAAAGAAATAATTTATTCTGTAATAATATTACATTATTTTAATTGGTTAATTTATATTTCCAACACTATTAATAATAGCGTCTATAGAAATTAGAAATCACAATTCTTCTAAAGAAAATTACGAAAACATTATATAATATAGTAAGGAAAGAGATTTAAAAAAAAAAAAAAAAAAAAAAAAAAAAAAATGTTAAACTACATTTCTAAAATTGTATGCAATTCATGCATTCTTTAATGTGCTCTTATATTTTAATTTACGCATATCTAATAATATAATACAATTTATTTCAGAATTAAATTCCAGTTTATTTGAGCTGAAAAAAAAAAAAATCATTGTTGAAATAATTGAAAAAATACAAAAGTGAATTAAATTTTTTTTTCTGAATATCGTCTGCAATAAAATTCAAAATTCATTGTTGTGAATGCTACTTGTAAATACAGTTTTTATTCGTTATATTGCCCCCAAACTTGATCTTCAAACGTTTTTCTAGAATATCTCGAGAAATATTTGGCCCAATGAGTTGCAAATTTGCATACGCGTATTTTAAGGTGCTAGAAATCGATATCTGTTAAAAAAATGATAGGTCACAATACCTAATTTTTTTAAATATTAATTTAATAATTTTTATTCTATAGATAAAAAATATTAAAATCTTAATGAAACTCATAACTATGTTTGGAAAACCTGTTATTAACATCATAAAAAAAACCAGGTAAAAAAAAATAAAAATGTAGGAGATATGAATATAAATGTGTAATCAGACTTTAACATTAGAAGCTCGAAAGTTTAGATGTGTATAACTCCTAAACTTATACAACATATGACTTCCAAATTTATATCTGGGGATGAAATTGACTGTAGAATCGATATCCGAAATCAAAATTATATGTTACCATTGAAAAAATTAAAGTTTGACACAATTTCAATATGGAGACGACCCCTTAAGCTATTTTTTTCCAATTAGCTTAAAAGAGAACAAAATTCCCTGACGAATGGTACCTTCGGTGTCTTTCTGCAACAATTTACTGATGAGATAGGTGGGGGTGTTTCGTTTTTTTTTTGACCGACTGTACATCACGTATAATGTTGTTCATATATAACTGGGATTCAGATATAACTGTCCGTATCGAAACTTTCATATATGATAAGCACCCAAATGGAATCCCACGGGTAAGCCATTGTCACAGGCAATAAGGACAGGCACCAGAGATTGCAAGGACGAACAAGACGCTGCCGAAGGTAGCAGGAACCCAAAACGAGCTTTTGACCGATTTCAGTTTTTTTTTTTTTTTTTTTTTTTTTTGATAAAGCTGAAAAGAGTTTGCCAGCGAAGCGGGCAAAGCCGTCCAAAATTGTTTAAAAACTAAAATATTATTCAACAGTTCGCCGGGAGATGAAAAAAAAAAAAATCATTTATTTGTAAAAAAAAAAAAAAAAACTTAAAAATTTGAAACTCATAAATATTATATGAATTTCACCACATAATAAAAATTTTAATTCACCAGTCACCAAATTATTATTAGAACCAGATTAATATCGTGCAATAGGGAACTAAAATCATACAAAGAAAAGTTTCGAAATAAAATTCATAATTGACGACCCAGTTTTTGTACTTCCGTAACGCAGTACTGTTTTAGTACATGATCCCTATGAACGAATTTAAAATTTTTATCGCCATGTTGGCGATAACTTTTTATTTATTTATTTTGGCATTCAATGAGTTACAATTTTTTTGAGTATACTTTATCAGACTCTGTTTTGCACAGCACCACAATGATAAGGTTTCATTACATTACATATTATGATCAAACCGTCAGTTCCCACCACGGAGGTTCCCACACATACACATCAAAATTTCCACGTGAACGAAGTCGCGGGTAACAGTTAGTAATATTATAAATGCGAAAGTTTGGATGTTTGTTTGTTCCTCGACCACGCCACAACGGCTAAACGGATCTGGATGAAATTTGGTACAGAGATAGATAATAGTCTGGAATAGGACATAGGCTACTATTTATATCGGAAAAATGTAAATTTTTAATTAATCTTCTACATAATATCGATATTAATTCTATAATAAAACTTTAAAATAATTTATTTTAGTTTTTAATTGTTGCCAAAGAAATTTACGAGTTATTTATTTATTTATTTATTATTATTATTATTATTATTATTATTATTATTATTTTTTTTTTTTTGACAAATAATAAAATATATTTTCACGCGAATAATAATAATAATAATAAAATATATATATATATATATATTAAATATTAAATTTGCTTAGGCACATGACAAAATGACGTCATTATCAAAATTAAATAATAATAAAATGAAAGGTAATTCACATCTATATTAAAGAGCTTTATTTATTGATAATCCTGGATATATTTTTAAATTTAATGCTGAAGTAGATAGACATTTTTTTGCCAAGGACTCTATTTTTGTGACAGCCACCTTAAGCCAAGTAGTCCATAAAAATATAAACAATTATGTACATATAAAAGAGTAAACTCACTGATTCACTGACTCAACACTGCCATGACGATTCTATGGAAAGTAGAGTAAAATATTTTAGTGACCAGGTTGGTTTCCGGAGCCTAACCCCCACCAAGACGGGATTTTACAAAATACTCCCCTGTTCTCCTTGGGAGGGCAGAAGGCACAAACATCTTTATAAGCATAACACGACTTCAAATTACTTCACGGTGAAGAAATTGCAGATGGAAAGACCAGACTTGAGTACAAAAAAATTATTTTCTGCGATTTTGGAATTTTGGATTTTAAAGGGGGAGGGGAGGGAAACGATTTTCGAAGAATAGTACTCAACACACAAGAAAATCGAACTCAACGCACACTACAAAGGGATTTTATGAAATTCCACCCTACCGCCCATTGGAGAATGGGGGACAAAAATATGTATTTATGCGTAACGCTGCACTAAATTATCTTAGGTTGGAAATTTTTGATATGAGGGACGATTATATGTATCTAACTTATAGTATGAACAGACTTTGCGAAATTCCCTCCCCCCTTCCAAAAACGTTTTAAAGCATAGCTCCACTTTAAATGATTTCAGGATCTTGATTTTTTGATGTGCCGGTTAGGTATGCGTATGCAACATGCAATATAAAGTAATTTAGCTAATTTACCCCCTTCCCCTCCCCTTGGGACGGTGTGGGGCAAAAAACACATTTTGAAGCTTAAATCCGTCCAGATTACCTAAGAATGGCGAATTTGGTGTGTGGGTGTTGATTAAGTGCACGCATATGCACTTTGATGAGATTTTGCAAAACTTTCAACTTTAACCGCGAGGGGAGTAAAAAGCAGGTAAGAACTGCCAAAGGCATTGGGGCTCCAGACTCGACTGTGGCGAGCGGGAATAGCGCTACAGAAAGTAGGGGGAACTTAAACTTAGATTTTGACGGATTTCATTTTTTTTTTTTTTTAATTAAGGTAGTTTATTATTATTAACTAGTATATAACCCGTCAAAAATGACGGAATGTGAACGATAAATCTTCAAAACGATGTTTAGATCATGATGGTTACCACGTGATCATTTAAATGTATTTTCAATTTTTTGTTTATAAATCAAATGTGTTTCGATATTTTATAATTTTCGTTCTTTGTGAGGTCTAACTGTAATAGAGACAGTGTCCGGAGATGAGAGACACACCATATCGTAAAAACGTGAGAAAAATTGCAACTATGGCCTTTATCATGGTTTTGTGAGGTCTAACTGGAACGTTTCCGGCTGCAATCTTTAAGAGACAGTGTCCGGAGATGAGAGAAGTCGTGTAGAGCCGCACCAGATTGTAAAAACGTGAGAAAAATGGAGGCTTTGGCCTTTATCACGGTTCTGTGAGGTCTAATTGCAACGTTTCCGGCTGCAATCTTTAAGAGACAGTGTCCGGAGATGAGAGAAGCAGAGCTGCCAACCTAATCAGGCAAATTGTTAGTACCGGCTCTTTTTCTACACCACTTAATTTTTAGAGAAATTCTCTTCAAATGTATCTACAATGAATTAAAAAGAAAAATACTCTAAAAATTAAGTGGTGAAGAAAAAGGGGCGGTACTAACAATTTGCCGGATTAGGTTGGAAGCTCTGGAGAAGTCGTGTAGAACCGCACCAGATTTTAAAAACGTGAGAAAAATGGCGGCTTTGGTCTTTCTCATGGTTCTGTGAAGTCTAATTGCAACGATTCCGGATGCAATCGTTAAGAGACAGTGTCCGGAGTTAAGTGAAGTCGTGTTGAGCCGCACCAGATTGTAAAAACGTGAGAAAAATGGCGGCTTTGGCCTTCCTCACGGTTTTGTGAGGTCTAACTGTAATAGAGACAGTGTCCGGTGATGAGAGAAGTCGTGTAGAGCCGCACCAGATTGTAAAAACGTGAGAAAAATGGAGGCTTTGGTCTTTCTCACGGTTCTGTGAGGCCTAACTGCAACGTTTCCGGCTGCAATCTTTAAGAGACAGTGTCCGGAGATGAGAGAACTCGTGTAGAGCCGCACCAGATTGTAAAAACGTGAGAAAAATGGCAGCTTTGGGCTTTCTCACTGTTTTGTGAGGTCTAACTGCAAAAGAGACAGTGCCCGGAGATGAGAGAAGTCGTGTAACGCCGCACCAGATTTTAAAACAATATACAGTATATAATTATTAACACATCACATTAGCAAGTTAATTGTGTGATACTTTATTTGTATCATACAAGGATGGAAAGCGTTTGCTGACGATGACGCGAATTCAATGATTTTTCTTCACCCAAAAGTTTTCACTTCAAATGGAAAGCCTTAGCTGACGATGATGGGAGTTCAATGATTTTTATTAACCCAAAAGTGCTCAACGCGCCTAAAGAAGTTTTCACTTCAAAAATTTTACCCGATCAACAAATATGAATGACAATAAAAAAACTGCTGGTTGACAAAAAATATAGGCCCGACAACACAACAGCAACAACACATCCCAGTGTTCCATTAAGTGCCATACGCAAGCGAAGTGTGACGTCACTGACCGTCCATGTATGTAAGAAAATGATTTCCTATGTTAATCGCCCATTGGATTTTTTGTAAAAAATTATTAAAAATCGAGGAAAATTATTTCCCGATTTTAATCCCCATATTTGGGTATATATATGTATTAGTTATCATGTGCATATGTTAGATTGAGTTAATTTGCTGTCATATTGACAAAATTTTAATTTTAAATTTCAAAACTCTGTTGTCCTTGGCGTTTTTGTATTTGGCGATCAAAAACGTACTACGAAAATATACATGCCAGATGTATATTTTCGTAATTTGTGTTGTGCGAAATATTGTTTCATATTATTCCTTACTCTCTTAATATAAATTTTTAAAATAACCATGATTTTTGAAAGGAATTAAATTATATTCGCCAGATAATTTGGCGATATATATATATATATATTTTTTCTGCCAAGGATGACCGATATCAAATCTATTCCGCTGCAACATATTAGTATTTTATATCACATACTTTATTTAGACATTTGAAAACAAATTTCACTTCAAATTATAATAGAATATTTATCATTTTCCTTTTAATTAGTATATTAGTTGGATATTTATTGTGTAATATCTTAATAGGAAATCATCTTTGAAATGAAATGTTTATGTTTTCAATGGAATATGGAAGTTTTTTGAAATTTAAAGTTTTGAAATTTAAAATTCAAATTTTATCAATTTTAGAACAAAAACAACTTAATCTAACGCATGCACATGATAACTAATACATACCTAAACCTAAATATGGGGATTAAATTCGGGAAATAATTTCCCTCGATTTTTAATAATTTTTTACGAAAAATCCATTGGGCGTTTAATATAGGAAATATTTTTCTTGTATCCACGAACCTGCCAGTGACATCATCACTTCGCTTGCCTATTTAAAGTCCTCATAATAAGAAAAAACGATTCACTTCATTTTACCAAAATACTTTTTTTTAAGACTATCGTAGATCCTGTTTTCAAATTTTCTAACTAACTATCCAATAACTACAGACACTCCATGCTAACCCAAATACACCTCTACTCGATACCTCCAACCAGCTATCTCACCCTCAACATCGCCAAAATATCCAGGATCCAGCTAGGGACTTTCTCATTCTCAACCGAACATTTTACCTTGACTCGACATTATCACATTAGACTACTCTAATTTCAATACTCATTTCAACTGGTGACTTTTACTTGCCCAACCAAACATTCTATCCCAACTATCATTTTACACTAATTTCAAAACTAAAATCAACTGGCGGCATTTACGTACTAAACTCGGCGCCAATCATACCTTACAATGTAAACAAATAATAAAGTTTGATAAAAATATTTAAAGACTTTAATGCGTTTTTACAAATATTTTAAGATTTTTAAGGCTTTAATATGTTTTAGAAATATTTTAAGCGTTTTTTTAATGAAACAGTCAAAGAGTCGTTCATTCGGAATTAAAAAGTTGTCCATTTGGAATTTGTATTTTCTGAATGGCAACAGTTTTGGTTTGTTTTTATTTGGTCTTGCTTTGTTTATAATCATGAAGTTACATAATTCTATTTATAGGTTCATGTTTATAATAGCCAGTGATCCGTTATACTTAATTTAGAGATTTAAACATTACAATTGAATAGTTTTTCAAGGTTTTATAGGAAATAAGAATATGTGCGATACAAAACATGTATGAAAATGATATGTATGTTTCCTAAGTTGAATTAAATAAACGAAAAAAGAAAATGGCTGCCAAAAGTTTCTGTTTTGAAGCGGTACTAACCGGATTCGTTCATGACAGATGAGGATCATTATATATTAATGATGATATGCTGTTTTGGGGATTCATCTCAATATGATGAACAGCTAAGCGGTCAAAGCCTGCTAGTATATTATAATTGCTTCTTATTACTTTACCGAAACCGCCCAAACAAGCGCCATACTTTCCATGAGACGTAAGAAAAATAGATTTTAAAACCAAAAACAAGCATAAGTTCTAATATGCATTCTTTTTCTTTCTTTCTTTCATTTCTCTTTTTTACACATGACAAATGTACGTGACATCTTAATGATTGTTATTATTTTATACTTTATATAACCACCATTATACTTTTATATCTTTCTTTACATCTTGATACTTTATTTTCTGGCCTATGATCTATGATTCTTATTACTTTATACCTTTATATCTTTCTTTACATCTGGATACTTTATTCTATGATCTATGATTATGATACTTTATACCTTAAAACCGCTTCTTATTACTTTACCAAAACCGCCCAAGCAGGCTTGCTCAAATAATTTATAACACCTCTAATGCAAGATGACTTTTGCTTAAGTTTAATTTAATAAATAGAAATTATTCATTTTTTATTATTTATCTAACTACTAGGGTAATTTTCCAAACCACAAATATTAGAATTATATGTAGATAGAGATCCAAATCTCCAACACCAAATCAAAACATTCACGTGGACTAAATGCCCGCAACAAATTTATATTTGTCATTATGAAAGTTTATAATTTCCCTACTGGTGGTCACAGTAACTCTAATTTTTGTAATTCTGTGCTTTTTGTGGGGGTAATTATAACCACACACATTAATTTCAAATGAAGAAACATAGAGAAGTATAAAATTAATGAGATGTTCCTAAAAGATTAAATGTCTCCCTAATTATTTTAAACAAAATTATTTTCATCAGAAAAAGATTTATTAAAATTTACAAAGTTAAAAAATACAATAACTGGTCCCAATTACTCCATCTCACCTTATATTCCAATAAATAGAGAAAATATAGGAATACTTTATTTTTGAATAATCCATCGGAAACAGAAAATGCCGAAAAGAGAGCGATTTTAAACATTTAATAATAGCTAAAAGATATTTCTTTATTGGAAATAAAAATATATTTTGCGGAGTTAATTAATTTGTTATTAACAAATTTGAAGCTTAGTCATATGCATTGGACAAAAAATGTATTTGCATCATACTTTTCTTCCAATGAACCCTGTCGATATTTAAGCAAAATCATTGATCATTTCCCACCTAAGTGGATTTCTCATTCCATTTTCCCAAAGAATGCAAATATTTTTCCGTAGAATACAAAAATTTTCCCATAGGATATAAAGATAAACAACAGAATATTGGTTGTCACGTGTAAAGTGTATCATGGCATCATATCGACAGAGTTCATTATCACAATTCAAAGGTTTCTGTTTAATTACGAAGTTCACTTACCTATAAAGCCAAAATGGTGGGAACATCGATTGGATGCCATAGCTCTTAAATGGCCTGTTGCAAATGTCTGATGTCTTTCTCCGTCCGCAAATATTAAAGTTTTGCTATCTTCGTTTATAACAGCTGTATACACACCAATATTGGCTCCATTGAGTTCCATTGTTGGGTCGTAGCCTAAATAGTTCAATTTTTTTAAGTTCTTATCTAAACAAATACGATATGAAAGCTCAATATGAGATTACAATTCATTTTACGATATTACGAGTATATAGTTAAACTTACACAATTTATTTTAACATTTAGGGAAACATTTCCATCGGTAATATTTTAACTTTTGGCAGGTTACCATTGTTGTATAGTAATCTAAATTTTAAAAGAACTCAAATGAATTTCTAAACATTAATCTAATCATTAATCTTTTGACAACTAGGATGTACGATGCGTACCTCATGATTTTATCATAGACGGCTACCAGACGTGTAGTGGGTACGTCATTTTTATTCATATCTTAGCTGCCGTTTTTCATTTTCTGATATTAATTTCCGTTCTCGCGTTATATTAGACCTGTCACTCACGTTTCAGCTCATGACGTAGATCACGTGAGGAGGTCTAGCTAACCAAAATTAAGCCGTTACTCACGCTTATGAGGTAGGGTGTTTCGTTTACTTTCCTTTAAAATTTCGACATGTTTTGTAATACGTGAAATTCTTAAAATATAATCTTAGGATAGGATCAGTTGATGAAACAACATATTTTATATCCCTACAATCCAACTCGGAAATCTTACTTATGGTTCAAAAAAGTGGGTATTCATGTTACATCAAGATCCTTAGGGGTGTCTCAGAGCGTCGCCAATTGCCCATTCGCAGTACTAGTTCGACGTTAAAACCCAACCAACCAACCATGTTGCATCAAGAATTCTTTTGAATGCATTCATTCTGCATACAAATTGTAATGGTGAAATCGCGAGATTCAAAGATTTCATAATATCCTGCTGGTTGGGAATGCTCCAGAGGATTACCAGGAGCACAGCAGAAGAAAGTAAAACTGTTATCCAAGTCTCCATCAGTTAGTGTCAATACCAACCAAAGGTAAGGATGTGGCAAAAATCTCCTCCGAACATCTGGATGCATACAGAAGTCACTAGATCGCGTTGGGAAGTCCACTATAGTGATTTACTTTCTGCTTTGATATTTTGATTAGACAGGAAGTATCGCAGATCACCTTTGACCTTCGACACCATCGCATCATAGCGATGTTTGTTTTAAAATTCTTGTTTCTTTTTACGAAACATCTAATAATACTTCGTTTAACTTGATTTCTTTTAATTTGTAAATTTGTAAATTTAATTTCATTTGCAAATAACCATGTAATTGTATTAAAATAGCAAAAAATATTAGAGCCTGGCTTTGCATCGTTTGAAACCGAAAGCACATTTTTTTTTTTTTTTTTTTTTTTTTTGTCCCATGATGCATCGGCCGAGAAGCTCTCAAGGGTTTCTTACTTTTCGTTAAAGTTTAAAAAAAGAAAGAAACGGGGTAAGTTTTTTTTTTTTTGTTTGTTTAGATGTCTGTTTTGAAATATTTTATTTGATTTAAGTACTTTTTTTAAAAGAAAATTTTCATTTTAAACATGACATAACTAGTGAAATTAAAGTTCTCAGATTAATTAATTTAAAATTTAATCGTCAAATTAATATTACAATGTACTATTAAGTTAAGGATAGGATTGAAATATTTTATTTTTGTTTCAGTTTTAGTTTATTGAAAGAAAAATACGTATAAAATTGAATTAGTATCATTTTTTTTTATTTCATTTCGATTTGATAAAAC